>CAUYQG010073935.1:0-33054 GCA_963574415.1 Tarsius wallacei
TTTTTGAGTTGGAGTCTCACTGTTGCCCAGACTGGAGTGCAGTGGCCGCTCCCGGCCACCACAGCCTCGACCTGCTGGGCTCCGGCGATCCTTCCGCCTCAGCCTTCCAAGTAGCTGGAATTACAGGTGCGCGCTACCACACCCGGCTAATTTTTTTATTTATTGTAGAGATGAGGTCTCGCCAAGTTGCCCAGGCGGGTCTCGAACCCACGGGCTCAGGCAATCCACTCACCTCAGCGGCAGATGATTTTTAAGGTGTGTTTTTGGATCCAATTTGCTAGAATCTTGTTGAGGATTTTTGCGTCTATGTTCATAAGGGATATTGGCCTGTAGTTCTCTTTTTTTGTTAGATCTTTACCCAGTTTGGGTCTCCGTGTGATGTTAGCTTCGTAAAATGATTTGGGGAGAATTTCATCTTTATCAATTGCCTGGAATACTTTCAATAGGATTGGTATCAGCTCCTCCTTGTGCGTTTTGTAGAATTCTGCTGGAAAGCCATCCAGCCCAGGGTTTTGTTTTTTTTGTAGGTAATTTTCTTATGACAGAGTCGATTTCTTGGGTTGTTATTGGTCTATTTAGTGCCTCAGTGTCTTCTTGTTTCAGTCTGGGGAGGCTGTGTGATATCAGAAAGTCATCCATTTCATTTAAGTTATCAAGTTTGTTTCCATATAGGTGTACATTGTAATCTCTGATAATCTTTTGTATTTCTTCAGGTCAGTTGTGATTTGAAATTTTGTATTTCTGATTGTGTTTATTTGGGCTTTTTCTCTTTTTTCTTGGTCATTCTGGCTAGGGGTCCATCAATCTTGTTAATTCTTTCAAAGAACCAGCTTTTTGTTTTGTTGATATTTTCTATGATATTTTTGTCTTCTATGTCCCGTATTTGGGCTCTTATTTTGGTGATTTGGATTCTTCTCTTAAAGTTAGGATTTTGGTGGTCTTCTCTTTCTAACTCCTTTAGATGATTTGTTAGGCTCTCAGCTTTTGATCTTTCCATTTTCTTGATGTGTGTTCCTAGAGCTATCAAGTCTCCTCTTAGAATTGTTTTCATGGAATCCCAGAAGTTTTGGTAAGAAGTTTCTTCATTTTCATTTGCTTCCAGGAATCTTTTAATTTCTGCTTTGATTAATCTTTTAACTTTCACTTTGAATAATCTTTCAATTTCTGTGTTGACCCAGTGGTTGTTCAGCATCATGCTTTTTAGTGTTCATGTCTTTGTAGGCTTTGGGGAAATTTTGTTGGTGTTAATATTTATTTTTATTCCACTGTAGTCTGAGAAGGTGCATGGCAATACTTCAACCTTATGAAATTTATTTATGCTTGAATTATGGCCAAGGATGTGATTGGGGTACATTCCATGTGGTGATGAGTAGACTGTATATTCTATTGTTGTTAGGTGAAATAATCTGTAGATATCTATTAAGTCCATTTGGTCGAGTGTCAAGTTTAGGTTCTGGATCTCGATGATTTTTTGCCTTGATGATTTATCTAGGGCTATTAGTGGGGTACCCGAGTCCCCTGTTACTATAGCATTAGAGTCAATATCTTTTTTAGTTTACTTAGTAGTTGTTTTATAAATGCTGGTGCTCCTGTGTTGGGTGCATAAATGTTTAGGATGGATATTTCTTGTTGAGTGATTGAACCTTTTATCATTATGTGGTGCCCTTTCATATCTTTTAAAATTTTTGATAGCTTATAGGCTGTTTTGTCTGATATTAAGATTGTGACTCCTGTCTTCTTTTGTGATCCATTTACCTGGGAACTTGTTTTTCATCCTTTAACTTTGAGTCTGTGTGTGTCCCTTGTGGTGAGATGAGTTTCCTGGAAGCAGCATGTAATTGGGTCATGGTTTCTTATCCAGTTTGACATTCTGTGTCTTTTCAGTGGTGCATTTAGTCCATTCACATTTAGACTGATTATTGAAATGTGATTGTTTATCCCTGTAATGAGGTTCTTATAAAGTTTTTTATTTGTTTGCTTGTTTTCTTTTTTTTTTTTTTTTGAGTTGGAGTCTCACTCTGTCGCCCAGACTGGAGTGCAGTGGCCGTTCCCGGCCACCGCAGCCTCGACCCGCTGGGCTCCGGCGATCCTTCTGCCTCAGCCTTCCAAGTAGCTGGAACTATAGGTGCGAGCTACCATGCCCGGCTGATTTTTTGATTTACTGTAGAGATGAGGTCTCGCTTGCCCAGGCGGGTCTCGAACCTGTGGGCTCAGGCAATCCACTCACCTCAGCCTCCCAAAGGCGCGGGATTACAGGCTGAGCCATCGAGCCCGGCTTGTTTGCTTGTTTTCTTTTGGCTTTGGGGTTGATGTATGTGTGTCTTTTCAAGTTTGTTGTTGCGATGTACTATCTGTTGATCCTGTGCTCTGCTGTTCTCTTGGGAAGTGTGTGGTCATTCTTTTTTTTTCTATCTCCTATGCTTAACATCTTTTTAAGTGTCTCCTGTAGAGCTGGTCTGGAAGCTGCATAATCTCTTAGGGATTGAATGTCTGGGAAGGATTTTAATTCTCCATCACTGATGAAGCTGAGCTTGGCCTGGTAGGAAATTCTTGGTTGAAATTGTCTATCTTTGAGGACTTTGAATATTGGACCCCAGTCCTTTCTTGCTTGTAATGTTTCTGCCAATAGGTCTGCTGCTATTCTGATTGATTTTCTGCAGTAGGTAGCCTGGCCTTTCTCTCTTGCTGCCTTTAGGATTTTTTCTTTTGTGCCTACTTTATGTAAGTGAATTACTATGTGTCTAGGGGTTGGTCTTCTCATTTGATGTCTTGTAGGGATTCTCTGTATCTCTTGTGTTTGGCTGGTCACATCTCCAGTGAGATGGGGAACATTTTCTTGCATTACCTCCTGGAATACTTGCTCTAAGGTACTCTCCATTTCCCTTTCTTCTTCTGGGATACCAATCAGATGTAGGTTCAGCCTCTTGTTATAATTGCATATCTCTTGTAGACTTTGTTTTTTCTTTCTGAGTGTTCTTTCTATTTTTTACAGATCAGGTTAATTCCATGTTCTGGTCTTCAAGTTCTGAGATTCTTTCTTCTGCAAGATTAATTCTGCTTTCCATGCTTGTCATCTTGTTATTTATTTCCTGGATGAAATTTTTTATTGCCAAAATGTCTGTTACAAGTTCTTTCAGTGTTGCATCTTGTCCTTGCTGCCAGTGTCTGGCCAGGCACTGCAGTGGTGAGGCAAAGCCTGGAGCCAGCAGTGTCTCCTGCTACAGTGGTAAGGCAGAGCCTGGAGCCGGTAGTCTCTCCTTGCCGCTTCTTCATAGGAGAAAGACTCGGTGGCTCAGCCTGTAATCCCACGTTTTGGGAGGCTGAGGTGAGTGGATTGCCTGAGCCCGTGGGTTCAAGACCCGCCTGGGCAACTTGGCAAGACCTCATCTCTACAATAAATTTTTTAAAAAGTAGCAGGGTGTGGTAGCACGTGCCTGTAGTTCCAGCTACTTGGAAGGCTGAGGCAGAAGGATCACCAGAGCCCAGCCGGTTGAGGCTGCAGTGGTTAGGAGCGGCCACTGCACTCCAGTCTGGGCGACAGAGTGAGACTCCAACTCAAAAAAAAAAAAAAAATAGCAGTTGGCGTCTGTGACCTGGGAAGTGCTAGGGTTCAAGCAGAGCAGCTGCAGCACTATCTGCTTTACCAGGACACTGGCCACTTGCTCATGAGTCCCCACTTAGTCAATCTCTTCCAGCATTTTCTTCCCAGGAAGGGTGTTGATTTTTTTTTAATGGCGCTTGGCTTCTGTGTCCCAGGAATCACTAGGGTCCAGGCTGAACAGCTGCAGCACCAGTCGCTGCACCAGGAGAACCCTGGCTACTAGCTCCCTAGCCCTCATTCTTTCAGCCACCCATGCCCCTACTCACTCACCAGCATGTATGCAAAATTTTCCATACACTCACTCACTCACACTGAGACTCGCATAGTCTGACTGGCTCGGCCACCATCTTCGTGACACTCAGTCCAATTTTTTTACCATTTGCTCAGAGCTTCTTCACTTCCCTGGGGTGCTGGGAACTGTCTCATCTTCTTATTTGAGTTCTGGGACATTGCTGGTAATAATCTCAGTGCTATATATTTGGTTTTGGTTTTCTGGGTGGTGTAAGGGAAAAAGAAGCCTGCTTGTTTCTCTGCTACCATTTTGAAACCCAAAGTCTGAGTGTGTTTTTGAGCTTGGCCTAGTTTTAATAGTTAGCCCATTCACAGTAAAGATCTTTGGTGGCAAGTCCAATGCTGGGCAGAATGAGCATCCATCTGTGAGGCAGCAGCCCAGGCATTCCTCTGATGCTAGAGGGAGTAGGCAGTAATAGCCAGCATGAACTACACTCCCTCCTGGTTTCTGGAGAAGCTCTGCCTTTTGTCTTAAGTATACAATTTGAAGCCACAAGAGCTCAGTAACTAGAGTTATTGTAGTATTTCTCAAGGCAATATCTTAACTGTACCCAAGACAAAAAAACTCTTGTCCTAAAAAATTCAGTCTTATTTGGGAGATAAAGTAATCTACATGAATCAATCAAGAATGTTAAATTGTGAGGTTCTGCTGGGAAAAGAATTTAGAGAAAGAAGGAATTAGTATGGACAAACTGACAAAGAGGATTTCATGCAGGATTCAAACATTAGTTGGCCTTAAAGGATGAGTAAGATTCAAAAAGAAAAATAGGAAAGTGCTTAAACAGAAAAGTAAAGAGCTAAAGCCATAAAAAGCTATGAATAGGTCAAAACAGAGAGAATTTAGTTAAGAAAAAAATTTTAGAATTATGTTATATTGTATTCACTCTTCCAAAAAAAACAGCAAGGGTTCAGACTCAGGAGATATGAATAAAATATAAATAAGTAGTAAATAATAAATGTGATTTTATATAAGAAGAGATTCTTACTATTAACATGTTAGGGCATAGGTTCAATTCTACTCAGTGCTTTTTTTGAGTCAGGGTCTCACCACAGTTCAAGCAATTCTCTCCTCAGCCTCTTGAGTAGCTGGGACTACAGGTATGTGACATTGCTCCCAGTTTATTTTATTTTTATTTTTATTTTATTTTATTTCATTTTATGGAGATAGGGCTCACTATGTTGCCCAGGCTCGTCTTGAGCTTTGGGGCTCAAGCAATCCTCCCGGGCGCAGTGACTTTTGCCTATAATCCCAGCACTTTGAGAGGCTGAGGTGAGAGGATTGCCTTAGCCCAGGGGTTCAAGACCTTGTCTCTACAATAAGTTAAAAAATTAGCCAGGCATGGTGCGTGCGTGTAGTTCCAGTTACTTGGAAGGCTGAGATGGAAAGATTGCCTGAGCTTAGTAGGTCAAGACCACAGTAGCTGTGAGCATGCCACTGCACTCCAGCCTGGGCAATAGGTGAGACTTCAACTAAAAAAAAAAATCTTCTCAGCAAGAGTTGGTCAGGTTTATAATAAAGGACACTGAAAGAACTAACTGTTAGTTACTCTGCTCATATAATAGTCTATTTAACATAATCTATAACCTCAATATAGGTAAACATATTTAAATATAATAAACTATACTTTCTATCTCTATATGTGTTATCTTATCTCAGGTCCTTGAAATTTGTGTAAAGCTATCTAAGAAAAGAAAAAAAATGGCATTTAGTTTCAGAAACTTACTAGATTATTTCTCACAGAATACATGTTCTATGTAAGAGTTTAATTTGTGCTCTATTAATTGATTGCTGAATTATATATATATTTCCAGCTAGAGATAGGATAACCTCTTACTTTGTGAACCTAAAGAGTCTCTATAATTGGTGGTCTAGAACACTGGAAACTGATAACCAGGTATTAGTCCCTATTGTGACTGAAAAAAAAAAAATTCTAAAAAATTTATTCTAGTTTTAATTTTTTTAATAAATCATATATTTCAGATCCTCAAAATAAATACATAAATACATGACCACTGCTTTTTGGGAGAGATTTTGCTTAAGGAACGTGTACAGTTCTTCCTCTAATGAAATACCATAATTTGAGAAGCATTTGCTACATGGTTTTTGAATGTCAAATCTTACTTGGCATGTAATGAGCTCTAAGCACTAAATATCAGCTTATCATTCCCAAAGAGTGATACAGTTATTTAATTTTTAGTTAGAAAATGTATGCAATTTACTTCATTTAGAGGAATTCCTAAAAACCATAGCAAAATTTTTAATAGGTTCATAGTCAAATCTTAGCAAATAGAAATTAACTTACTATTATATACATACTATACATGTATGTATATATGTACATACACATTATAATATGTATACATGTATATAATTTTATATATTTATATAAATATATGATTTACATATATAAAATGTATATATATAACATGTATACTGTATGTATAATAGGAAAACAAACACACACTTTGGAAACAACCAAGATTTCTCTTAATAAAGGACCCATTAATTGTGCTGTACTACCCCTGATCAATAAAATTTATTTTTAAAAAGAATGAGATTGGTCTGTATGCAGATATAAAAATGCCCTCCAAGATATATTGTCACATTAAAAAAGCAAAGTACAGTACATTGCATAATGATACCACCTTGTATACAGTTTTTAAAGTATATATGTGCACATTCATGGTATTTCTTCAATTCTAAGATTCACACCTTAAGAAGGTTTAATTGGCAGCATTTTTTTCTTTCTGAGTATTTTTTTCTATAAGCAATTATATAAAATACCTAATTTGCACTTATATAAAACTGCATACAATTGCAATCAGTAATAGTTTAGATGTGATAAAGTACATTATGAGCTTTCCAGGGAGAACAATACACAATAAGTTATTAACAATGATCACTTTGAGTGAAAGAAACTGGAGGAGGGACATAAAGAATTTTTACTTTTCAATTTTCTCTCTACATGGTTCTTTTAAAAAGGTGTACATTTAACATGTATTATATATGTGTACATCATATACAACAATACAGTAATAACTACAATATGTGTTTATATTTTTTTCTCTGTATATCTCAGGACTTGAAATGTAGGCCCTAAAATTCCCTAAGAATTTATCCCAAGCATTCACTCTCTGCTGGCCCAAGGAACACAGACTGAATACCAAATCAGCACATGATCACCTTCTCCCAGCTCTCTCCTCCACACACAACTTGCTGTCACATGCAATCATTTTCAATCCCCATCGCCCATTCTCAAGTTCAAGTTTGGGGGTTCAGTTAATGTCCACAGCCATCTCTGGTCATTTTCAAGAGCAATCTGATGTTGGACTCCTCCATATTTAGGAATACTGTAAAAAGGGGGCAAGTTGCATACCCTGTGTGCTGTGTGCACCAATTCAACCACATCCCTTTCTCTCTCACCCATTTCTGTAACCATCCCTGAGTTCATTCATGCTAAGGCCATTGTGGCTACATAAAAGACCAGGAAGCCCCTCCAAAGCAAAATGCACAAATTGGAAGGCCAGACTCTTAAATACAACACAGGGTGGTCCGTGTCAATAAAAGGAGCATTCACAAAGAGTTAAGGGAGCTTGGCAGGCAGATTTAAGAAGGAGAAGGAGAAGGCGAAGGCGAAGGCGAAGGTGAAGGCGAAGAAGAAGAAACATGACAGAGAAGTCTAAGAGCTGTCAGGAGAGGATGGAGTGGGGGAGCATTCTAGGCAGAAGGTGGGCACAACGGAGTGGGTGCAAAAGTAGAAAAGCAGGAAAGGGCATAGTTAGCTTGAGAAAGTGGTAAATTTAGTAACGAGATTTTAGGGCTGCAGGGGAGTGAGATGAATAGAGGAGCAGAAAACAAGCCTGAAGGGATAGGCATTTTGTCTGTCTAGACGTTTGAATTCTTAAAATGGAGAGTGAAGTCACTCATATGTCCAGTGAAGAGACTGGGCTTGACAGAGGGCAGTGAGTGACTCAGCTGGGGTTTAGAAGCTGGATGTTAACCGTGCGCATCTAATAAAGGTAAGGGACTAAATTTTTCCTTCCAAAGGAAGAAAAATGGGCCGGAAACCCCGCGGAAAGAGGGCGCCAGGCCGCGTAGAGGCGGCCTTCGGGACAGGAGGCGGCCCAGACCGCCGCTCCTAGCGCGCCCCGACAGCACACTCACCCACCTATGCCCCGACTCCCGCTGCTGCCCGTGACTCAGCCCACCCAGGTCAAGCTCCCGGGGGAGCTGCTCCCGGCCTCCGCGGCCACCGAGCCAGGCTGGCCGTTGGGAGTCCGAGGCAGGTTCGCTCCGGGGCGCCCCTCGCGGGCCCCTCAGGGCTCGTGCTCCCCGCCGGGTGCCGGGCTGCGGGGCGCCGTCATCGCCTGGGCTATCCAATAACCAACACACCCGAGCCGGGCGCGGGAGCTCAAGCTTGCAATCCCAGCGCCGTGGGAGGCTAAGGCGGGAGGATCGCTTGAGCCCCGGAGTTCGAGACCAGCCTGAGCAGCATAGTGAGACACCATCTCTGATAAATAAAAATTAAAATTTTTATTTAAAAAAATTCATCTACCAAGCCCGAGGACTGAAACTTTGTTTAAGGGACCCTGAACACTGAAGGGCGGCTTCCTAGAGATGGAAATTGGGGGCAGGTGGGAGTGCAGTGCTAGGGATTTGGGAGGATTCCAGTTCATACTTTGAGGATATTGACATGTAAATGCATAAATACACAAAATAGTGTTTTCTATGACTTTTAGTTTCTAAAGTTACTTTAGTGATTTGTTTGAGAACATAAAGCATTCCTGGTGAGTTGGTTTGCTCAGAAACCTATGGCTGGTGGCGGAATAAAAAGAAAAAGAAAACACTTCTCCCAAAGTCCACCTCCTCCCCTTTCCAGTACATTCCTGCCTTTGCTGTAACTCCCTGACGTGGTGTGAGCAGTCCATCTTAGGTGTGTCAACTAAAGAGAAAAAAATCAGACTTTAAAAAAAATGAAGTCAGTTGCATTCAGAAGTCTTACCTGAGGATTGCAACCCGGGAGAGTCTTTGAGAGGTTTCTTTTACGCTGCTCCAAAGTAGTTTTTCAGCCTATAGTTTATGTTCAGATGGTGGCAGCTCTGCATGTATTCAGGAGTTACAGCAAATGTGCTCAGAAAGTATGTTAAATGTGTGCAGAAGTTTCATTAAAGCGAAGTCTCCTCAAGGTTTAATAGAAAGTAAACACCACACAGCACAGGTATAAGGCAGTAAGTGCCTAAGACCCTGAGAATTAAGTGTCCCTAAAAATGCAATGAGGGAACATATATAAAAACACTTAGCACAGTAGTACATGGGAATGGCTTAATCAATGTTAGCTATTATTAGTAGTAGTTTAGTATTAGTGAATGTAGTGAAGAAAAGTACTGAAACTGGTCATCTGTGAACCTGGGTTAGTATTGGGGAGTGTGCTACCCAACACAAAACTAATTAGTTGGATAACCCTCAGAGTATGAAACTGTTCTATTCCTGGATGTCCTTATTTGTAATGAGAAATCGGGAAGTTAAGATAACCTTCGAATTCCCTTCCAGTTCCAAACATCTCTAACTTTATGAATTTGATTTCAAGCCTCATCGACTGACAGATGACATATTGGCAGAAATAAAAATGTCAAAACATTCAACTGGAATGTCTAGATATTGTAGGGAGTATGCAATTAAGGTGCACAGATCTTCAATATTTATTATAATTTTCTGAACAGGATTATCAGTTTGTGGCTGTAACAGCACATTTATACCTTGTTTAGTTGTCCATTCTATTTGAAAAACAAAAACAAACCCTGCCAATGCAGAAACCCAGAACACCTGACAATAAGAACCTATGCAACTAATAGAATGTTTTAAGGAAAATAAATGTAATTGTAAAAGTATTTTCAAAATACTCTCAGTAGATTTCCTAATCTTAGTTATTACCAACAAAAAATAAAACAACATATATATGCATTTTGTAATGAGTTGAATTGTATCCCCGCCAAAATATGTCGAAGTTTTTACTCCCAGTGCCTGTGAATTTGGCCTTATTGGGGAAAAGGGTCTTTGCAGATGTAATTAAGTTAAAAACCTCAAGGTGAGCTCACCCTCATCTAGGGTGGGCTCATTCTATGACTGATACCCTTATAAAAGAAAGAGGAGAGAGATTACAGACACTGAGACTGGGGGAAGACCATGTAAACACAGAGGCAAAGATTAAAATTACACTGCCACAAACCCAAGAACTCCAGGAGCCACCTAAACCTAGAAGAAGCAAGGAAGAGTTCTCCTCTAAAGCCTTTGAAGGAGCACAGCCCAGCTAACAGCTTGATTGCACAATTCTTGCCTCCAAAATTGAGAGCAAGTTTCAGTTGCTTTAAGTCACCAAGTTTGTGGTAATTTGTTACATAAGCCCTAGGAAAATTAATACACCCCTTCTACCAAAAAAGAAAAATTTGAAAGTTGTCAGGATCAAAATGAAGTCACTGGGAGTAGAGGGTCTGACAAGCTGGAACATTTGACTGCAAAACTACAGCCTTGCACAAAGGCCATCACAACCTATCGAAAAGCATACTTTTACAAGGATATTTGCCCAGCAACTACCTGTCTATCCTTAGCCTGGTGTTACTCTTGTTGATCATTGTAGCCAAGGATAATTAGTGCAAAACAATTATATAATCCCCTCATTTTTCATTTATTAATAAAAACCTTTGTTTTCCTTCATCTCCCTGAACAAGCACGGTTTACTATGGCACAAACATCTTTTTCTTTTTCATTTTTTACTTATGTATAGTATTCCCCTCTGAAAATAACACAATCTAAGTTTTCCTACTGTTGAACATTTAGACTGTATCACTTGTTTTTCTTCTGCTCTTCAAATCATGCTTCTTATACGGTCTCACAGAATGCAGACACAGTAATATCCCCTAGGTTATATACTCTCTGTTATAGTCTCTCTCTGTTATTCAGGTTGACACAATACTTCTAAACTCTCTGAAATCTGTGTCTTCTCAAATAGGAACTATTTTTTAAGCTCGTAATCAGGAGAAATTTATTTCTTACAGCTCTGGAGGCTGGGATGTCCAAGATCAAGGTACCAGCAGATTCAGTGTCTGTTGAGGTACTGCCTCCTGGTTCATAGATGGTGTCCTGTAACTGTGTCCTAGGAGGAGAGAACAAGCTCCTTTGGGTCTCTTTTATAAGGGCACTACTCCACTTGCAGCCCTCATGACCTAACCACCTCTTAAAGGCTCTACCTCCTGATAAAATCACCTTGGGGATTAGGATTTCAACGTACAAATTTCTGGGGGATTGAAGGACACAAACATTCAGAGTGTAGCACCATTACCTGTACCATGTCCACATGTATACCTAATCCTGAATTGTACCCCACATCTTTAAAATAAAATAAAATATATAAAAGAAAAAATAAATTTAAAAAAAGAAAGATAAGAAATGTAATATTGTTTTCCTTCACACTCCTCCCCTCTTTTTCTTTTTTTTTTTTTTTTTGAGTCAGGGTCTCACTCTGTCACCCAGGCTGGCGTGCAAGGCACAATTATTGGCAGCCTCAAACTAATAGGGAACATTTCTCAGCTATTCCTTTCACACTATCGCTGTCTCCTCTTTTGTTTCTATATGTGGTGCTTACTATCTTTTAGTTTTTAAAAAGCGTGTTATAAAATAAGAGATACAGAGAGTTAAGAATAATACAACTATCCATTTGTACAACAGCCATCTTAAGTTATGAAATATTGTCAACACTGCTAAATCCTCAGTATATGCCTCCCCTGTCTCTTCCTCCACTGCCTCTTAAACTGGAGGAAATCATGTTCCTGAATGTGGAGGTGTTTATTCCCAGACACTTCCTGATACCATTACTGGATGTGTGTTTTGCCCTAGGCAATATGTCATATCATTTTGCATATTTTAAAACTTTGCAAAAATGGTATTGTGTTATATGTATTCTTCAACTTGTAACTATTTCATATCTATTTTTAAGAGTTATTCATGTTTAAATACATAACTCTGGTTCATTCATTTTTTACTTATGTATAGTATTCCACTCTGAAAATAACACAATCTGTTTTCCTACTGTTGAACATTTAGATTTTATCACTTGTTTTTCTTTTTCTTTTCAAATCATACTTCTTATATGGTCTCACAGAATGCAGACACAGTAATTCCCTAGCTTATATACTTAGTCGTGAATCCTAGGATGTACTATCTTCAACTTTACTGGATACTGTCAAATTATTTTTCAAAGTGTTTCTAATCTTTTAAATTTCCATGAGCAAATGTCTATGAATTTTAGTTGCTCCACATCTACACCAACACTTGATATTGAGATTTTTAATTTTTTGGTTTCTACCTGAAGGACATAAAATACACCTTATTTTTATATTAAATTGCATTTCCCTATTTACCAGAAAATTGGAGCCATTTTTCATATGCCTGTTTGCTATTTGTGTTCTCTCTTTTGTAGACTGCCTATTCTTCTTTTTTGCCATTTTTTTCTAATGAATTATATTTTTCTCATTAATTGTAATGATTTTTTACATATTCTGGATACTGAGTCTTTGATAGCTATGTATATTGTGTGTACCTTCCCTCAGTCTGTGAGTTTGTGTTTGTTTGTTTATACCTTTTAGGGTGTGTTTTAGCTTTCTCTTAATTTTGTATTTTACATATCATTTTAAAATTTCTACCATGAATCTATAAGGGCACTTTCTAGGATGCTATTCTTTAAATGTTTAAGTTTTGCCTTTTCATTTATGCTTTTAATCCACTTGGACTTCTGTTTTCCTTTATGGTATGAAAATGATATCTACTTTTTTTGGTCATATAGATGACCAATTATCCTAGCACCATTCACTGAAAAATTCATTTTACTCCAAATTTCAGTCATGAAATAGCAACAAACTTACCATTTAAAAAAATGCACTTTTTCCCTACTGATCTTCAGTACTAGATCTGAGATATATATATATATATATATATATATATATATATATGTACACACACACACACACACACACATATATATATAAATTGTCTATTAATGAACAACAAATTACTCCAAAATGTAACAGCTGAAAACAACAAGCATTTATTATCTCATAACTTCTGTGTACTTAAGAATGTAGGAATGGTTTAAGGAGGTAGTTCTGGCTCAGGGTCTCTCACAAGGCTGAAATCAAGGGATCAACCAAAGCAGCAGTCACCTCAAAGCTCTCTCTACTGGTAGAAAACCCACTTCCAGGTTCACTGCATAGCTGTTGGCAGGCTTCAGGTTCTCACCGGCCATTGTCTAGAGACATAGGTTCCTTGCCACACGAGTTTCTTCATAGTGCTGTTCACAACATGGCTACTTGATTACCTTCTGAGAGGTCAGAGAAAAAGAAAGTGAGAGAGAGCTCCAAAGACATGAATCCCAGCCTTTTTTATAATCTAATCTCAGAAGCACCATCTCATCACTTCTGTTATATTCTTTTTGTTAGATGTGAGCCACTAAGTCCAGCCTATACTCAGGGGGAAGGAGGTACACATGACTACAAATATCAGGAGATGGGGATGGTTAGGGACATCTTAAAGCTGTCTACCACAGTTTCCATTTGTTGGTCTATACTATACTGTCTTAATTACTGCATCTTTATACTAAGTCATGTTACCTGGTACAGAATGTTCCAGATTATTTTTCAGTATGTTTTGCCTATTTGGGTACCTAAAAATAGAATCTAGAATCAGCTTATTCAATTTAATGAAAAGCCCTATCAGGATTTTTATTGTAATTAATGGATTGATTTGTAAACAAACTGATATTTTATCATGTGAGTCTTCCTGTTCATTTACATGCTTTACCTCTCACATATTCTGGAAAGCTCACCAGAACGGTTAACTAAACAAAGACAGTTTGGGTGTCTTTTCAATAATGCAGTGGTAATGCACAGTGTATGGAAGTTTATGTATGGCTTCACCTTATGAGTTTAATAGTTTTAAGGTCTAGCACCACGTTGAAACTCTGTAGTTCTAGTACACTAAATTTTTATGAAATTCCCACAATAAATTAGTACCAGATGTGCACAAAATTTCTGTTAAAAATCTTATTCTGCCCATCTTTTTGAAGTGGATCTCTATGGTTCAATTTGCCCAACAACCTTCCCCTCTTATAAGAACAACATCCCTCTTCTTTTGGGGAACTGCTTCTCCCCCAGCTCTAACCACGTGGTTCTAACCCAACCTGCCAATCATAGTGCTCTAATCACAGGAGTAAGCACAGGTCCTAGGCTGGGACAATCATAGCTCCTTCCTGGATTTCATCAAATTGGAATTTGATGAGATCATTCCCTCTCCTTGTGAGAGGCTGAGAACTGCCAGATTTCCAGACTGTTGGGGCTAGTGTGTGTGACAAAATGAAGCTGAGATGCAGCAAGAAGTTGAGATGAGAGAGGGAGATATCTTGGGGGTGGCCAGGTGGCTGGTGCCATATACATTCCTACCCTACCTCATTTCGGTTAGGTGAGCCAATAAACTCCCATTTTGCCCCACCCCTTGGAAAACAGATCCTGACATCTATCTATTTTCTTGCAAATTCACACAGGCCCTCGTATTCACTTAGAAACTTTCTGTCACATTTCATTCCTCGCTTATTAATTTATTCACTTGTTAACTAAATTATGTTTACACCAGTCATTCCCATCTATTCTTTTAACAACAGAAAGTATTTATTGAGCACTTACTATGAGCCAGCATTAGACTCACAGTGATGACTAAGCCTTCCAGTGAACACAATTAAAATACATGCCTTAACAAGTTAATGTAAAAAGCACTACTAACAAGTTATGGACATTTGGATCATAAGTAGTCAAACCACAACTTAAATCTCATTTAATTTTCACCAAGTCCCGTCAGGAAAGTTCAGTAATTATTCCAAGTTTCTAGAGCGAATATATAGTGGAACCAAAATTTACTAAGTAGTTGTTTTAATTACTCTGTGTTGTTCAAACTAAGAAAATAGACTGAAGCCTTACAATTTAAAAAGAATAACGTCCAATTCTCACTTTCCACCAGATTCCAATTTTCTACTAAGCTGCAGTCCTGAAGTATGGGTGGTTACCGAACTTTAATAGTTCGGCAGAAACAAAATTGTCATTAAATAACAGAGAAACCGCTTTCCCAAGCCTGCATTTTTTTTTTTTTCCCCCTAAAGAGCTTGCTTCCATTGTGCGCGAGGCACCTTGGGAGTTGTAGTCCTGTGCTGGAGGCATTAACTCATTGGGACCCAATCAACAGAGAGTCAACTTGCTCTCCGCATAGCGATTGGCTAAAAGTCAGCAACCGGCCGCCCCGCGGCGCCGTCGCGATTGGCTGGAAATCAGCAGCCGCCCTCCCCGTGGCGCCATCGCGCCCTGTCTAGTCAAGGCGGCTGAAGGGCCGGGCGGGGTCGGGTGACTGCAGTGTTCCCCGGCTCTGTGGTCCGTGATACAGCAGGGAGACCATGGCAGAACCGCAGCCCGCGTCCGGCGGCCTCACTGACGAGGTGGCCCTCAGTTGTTGCTCCGACGTGGACCCCAGCACCAAGGTGGGCACAGAAGCTCATTCTCCCGAGTCGGGGCCCTGGATCCCCGGGCTGGACTGGATTCGAACCTTGGCACTGGGGCCTTGGGCGGACGGGAGTGCTTATGGTGTCCGTCCGATGAGGGGGATCTGTGGGGGCTGCGAGAATGGAGGGATTCATTTATTCAGCTAGTTTCAAAGACTGCGACCCTGTTTGAATGAACTTTTTAATTTTGAGACGGGAGCTGGAAGCCAGGCCAACCCAGAGTCAGGTTGCGTGTCTACGGGTGCGCGTGTTCCCCAGGTCAGTCGCCGAGGCCCATGGGAAGAGCAGTTTCAGAACTCCCAGTCTTAGAGTCAAAGGTCCGTGACAGTCCCGCCCCCAGCCTCGATCACTTTTCGTTACCGCCCTGACTCCAGGCTTAACTCCTCCGAGCAACTTTGATTGCTTTTAAGTTTAACCGCGCCCGGAACTTCGCTTTTGCTTGGCTTTTGAGGTTGCTCACGACCGCACTTCCTGCCCTCCTTGGTCGGCCCTAGGAGCGATTACAGAATCATGTAGCTTAGATCCTTTCTGACCCTTGCGTTTTACGGTAATGACCCAGTAAGAAAAATACGACTTGTTGCATAGGAAGGCGTTCACTTACTGAACATGTCTGCCCTAAGAGTCAGTATAACTCACTCAGGTGTGGTGCCTCCATTGCGTTGTCAAGGCGAGACACAACAGCCGCTGGGCGAGTTTATTCCACTGAAGTCATCAGTGTCAGTAAACACCTTTGTATTTATTCACTTGACTGCATTTGTAAATTCCTTGAATATTGAATTTGTGCTTTATGCGGACGTCTTTATGCAGATGGGTGGTCGATGACTTTGGTCCCTGCTTGTTCTTTACCTTCTGGGCAAAGAGACACCCCTGATTGCTAAAACTTTTCACTAGCACCTGGTTCTTAGATTAGGAAATATGTTCTTCATTGCAGAATTAAAGGAGAAGAGAAAAAAATTCCTCTGAAACTTATCTCACTTTCATACTCCTTAATATTAATATTTGGTAATTTCATATAATACAAACTGAGTCATTCAGTGTAAATTAATTTCCCAGAAAACAGAAGGTTTTATGTAATGGACTATTCAAGCAAACCAAAAAAGATTCCAGGGAGATCTGTATAAAATATACTAAATAAGTGGACTTGCATCTTAAGTTACACTCCACATTATCTAAATTTCTCTTGATGATTTGGAGTAGTCATTTTTTGAGATCAGTAATTTGTGGCCCTGAAAGTACCATGTGGAGACATTGGAATACATAATAGCTAGTATATATTGAGTGTGCCAGGCCTTGGCTTGGTGTTTTAAGTACATTACTTAACTTAATCCTATGAGGAAGGCTTAGTTATTATTTCCACTTTTACAAATGAAGAGATTCAGGCACAGAGGTATTAAGTGACCTGCCCAGGGTGGAGCCTGAGCTTCCAACCTCCACCCTCTTCTGCTTCTGGGGTGCTGACTCCAGCAGTAATTTTGAAATTTGCCATAAAGGAAAATTAAAAACCTCAATGAATTAAATTAACTTTGATCCCTTGATATGTTTACACTATATGTAAAAAAATATGGGCCAGTCGTAGTGGTTTATGCCTGTCATCCGGACACTTTGGGAGGCTGAGGCAGGAGGATCATTTGAGGCCAGGAGTTTGAGATCAGCCTGGGTAACACAGGGAGATCCTTATCTCTGCACAATATATTAAAATAAAAATTTTTTAAAAATAATATATGCTGGACATGTAGCACATGCCTGTAATCCCAGCACTTTGAAAGGCAGAGGTGAGGGGATTACCTGAGCCCAGGGGTTTGAAACCAGCTTGGGCAACTTGGCAAAACCTCATTTCTACAATAAATCAAAATTAGCCAGGTGTGGTGGTGCACGCCCTAGTTCCAGCTACTTGAAAGACTGAAGAAGAATTGCCTGAACTCAGCAGGTCAAGGCTACAGTAGCCATGACTGTACCACTGTACTTCAGCCTGGGTGACAGTGAGACTCTGACTCTAAATAAATAAATGAGAATATGGTAGTAAACAAGTAAATAAAGAAGACTATGGTAGGTACTTTGGGGAATACTGGAATAAACAAGATGATGTCCCCTCCCTTTGCCAAACATATGCCAACTGTTGCAAATGATGGACCTGGGATTGATGTGCTATTGAGATTACAAAACACCCCGGGGATATAGAGGAAATAGAGGTTTTCAAAGATAGCATCAATGGTGTGGTGTATGGATAGGGTATTTGGAACCAGAAGACCCACGTTTGAATTCCCACTTCTGTCATTGGCTGCAATGATCTTGGCAGGGGACTTGGGTAAATTTGCAAAAGGAGCATAAAGGTATCTCAGAGACTTGGCAATAAGGATAAAAGGAGCTGTAATGTATTATGTTCCCTATGTGAAGAGTAATACAATTAAGGTTGTATTTCACTTATGGGGGACAGAGCACACATCAAACAGAGGGTGGTGATTAGCCCATCCCTTGAAAGATGGGTAGGATTCCAGCAGAATATTGGAGGGCATTCTAGGTAAAGGAAATATCTTTGGAAAAATGTGGTAGTGGGATGACAAAAAGATGCAAAGCAGAATGCCCTGGAAAGTTAGTTAAATGTTTTTGGTTGAAGTTCAAGTTATCTCAGAAGTGGTAGAAAAGGCTAAAATGATATTTTGGAGCCAGTTCGTGGAGAGAGCTTTGATTGTCACATCTAAGGAAGTTAGATTTTATATAGGATATAAGGGTAGATAGCAAGGATCCAAATCTGTAGATGATGAGGCCACAGCTCTTCCAGAAATGAGATAAGTAACGAATGTCTGGTTTGGAAAGGAGAGAACAGCAGTAGCAGAAAGTCAAGTTGTTTGTTAATCATTTGTATCTTCATTATAAAGTAAGATCAAAGAATGTATGTTTCAGAACTCCCAGTCTTAGGTTCAAAGGCCCCTGTCCATGCCAGTCCCTCCCAGCCTCCATCATTTTTCATTACCACCCTGACTTCAGGCTTAACTCCTCCAAGCCACTTTGCTCTAAGTTTAACCACATCTAGGATTTTGCTTTTGCTTGGCTTTTGCTGTTGCTGAAGCCCACACTTCTAGCCCTCTTTGTGCTTGGTGGGCCCCAGGAGAGATTACAGAATCATGGAGCAAAATTAGCTGGGCATGGTGGCACGTGTCTACAGTCCCAGCTCCTGAGGAGGCTGAAGCTGAAGGATTTGTCTGAGCCCAGGAGGTCAAGGCTGCTGTGAGCCATGATTGTGCCACTGTACTCTAGCCTGGGTGACAGAGTGAGACCCTGACTCAAAAAAAAAAAAAAAAAAGTAAAAAGATGGAAAAGATATATCATGCAGATATTAATAAAAAAAAAAGCAGGAATGGCTATATTAATATCAGATAAAGTAGGCTTTAGAGCAAAGATAATTACCAGATTTGGAAAGTGCATTATGTAGTGATAAAATAGTTGTAACTGACCAGAAGACATAGTAACCATAAATGTATGATACTAAACAACAGAGCTATCATACATTTGAAGCAAAAACTGATATAACCGAAAGGAGAAGTAGAAAAATCCACAATTGTACTAAGATAATTCTACACTCCTTTTCCAACAATTGATAGAACTAAGCAGAAAATTAACACAAGGATACAGAAGAACTCAACAACACTATCAACAAACAAGATCTAATCGACATTTGTTGCACCCAGCAACAACAGAATCCCCCTTTTTTCCAAGTGTCCATAGAACATATCAAAGTAGATCGTTGCCCTGGGTACTAAAACAAACTTCAAAACATTTAAAAGAATTGAATAATATAGTGTATTCTTCAACCAAAATGCAATCAAACTAGAAATCAGTAGCAGAAACATAACAGAAAAATCTCCAAATACTGGGAAACTAACTAAACAACACACTTTTAAATAAATAATCCACGGGTCAAAGAGGAAGTCTTGGGAAAATTTTTAAAATACACTGAACTGAATTAAAACGAAAAAAGAATCTTAGCTAAAACAATGCTAAGAGGGAGATTTATGGCACTGAATGCATATGTTATCAAAGAGAAAAAGTCTCAAATTAATAGTTTGTTTCCCCCCAAGAAACTGGAAAAATAAGAGCAAAATAAACCCAAAGGAGGCAGAAGGAAGGAAATATTAAAGAGCAGAAATCAATGAAATTAAAAAGAGAAAAATCAATTAAACAGATCTGTCTGGTTCTTTCTAAAGACCAGTGGAATTGACAAACCTGTTTCAAGACTGACAATGAAAAAAGAACACAAACTGCCAACATCAGGACTGAAATAGTGGATAACACCACAGAACTTTATAATTAACCAATTTTCAAAAAAGATACCTCCAGATCCAGGTGATAAGGAGAATGTATCACCGGAGAATTCTACCAAATGTTAAAGAAGGATTAAAATCAATTATGCACAATCTCTTCTGGAAAACTGAAGAGGAGGGAACACGTCCCAATTCATTTTATAAAGCTGGTATTGCATTTTGTAAAGCTGGTTTTGGTTTTGATACCAAAAAAAGATGAAGACAGAATTTTAAAAACTGCAGACCAGTATCTCTAATGAATATAAATGTAAAAATCCTTGACAAAATATTGGGGAATAAAATTCAGCAATATATAGAAAGAATTATACACCATGACCAAGCGGAATTTACATTAGTAATGCAAGGCTGGTTTGATATTTTAAAAATCAGTCAATATAATCTACCATATTAAGAGATAAAGAAAAAAAATCACCTGATGATATCAATTGGTGCAAAAAAGGCATTTGACGACAAGTCCAGAAAAACTAGGGGTGTTTCTTCAACTTGATAAAGAGCATTTATTAAAAAGTTACAGCTAATATTATAATTAATGGTCATGCTTTCTCCCTAACATTAGCAAGAAAGCAAGGATGCCTGCTTTTACCACTCTTATTTGACATAGTGCTGAAAATTCTAGCCAGTGCAATAAGGCAAGACGAGGAAATAAAGGCATATAGGTTGGAAAGGAAGAAATCAAACTGTCCCTATTTGAAAGTGACATGATTATCTACATAAGAAATCCTGAGCTTTGGCCCCTTTTCCTACTTTGGGGAGGTGAATCTCCTCTTTCTCTCCAATTTACTTTTTAAATAAACTATTTTCGAATCTAAAAAAAGAAGTCCTAAGGAATCTATAAAAAAACTTAAAAAAAATTTTTTTTTTGAGTTAGAGTCTCACTCTGTCTCCCAGGCTGGAGTGCAGTAGCATGCTCCTGGCCACCACAGCCTCGACCCACTGGGCTCAAGCAATCCTTCTACCAAGTAGCTGGAACCACAGGCGTGCATAACTACGCCTAGCTAATTTTTTAATTTATTGTAGAGACGAGGTTTCGCCAAGTTGACCAGGCTGGTCTTGAACCCCTGGGCTCAGGCAATCCTCTCACCTCCGCCTCCCAAAGTGCTGGGATTACAGGCTTGAGCCACCACACCCTGCAACTCCTAGAATTAATAAGTGAATTTAGCAAGGTTGCAGGATAAACAAATACAGAAATCTATTGTATTTTTATATACTAGCAAAGAGCACATGGGCACCAAAATTAAAAACAATACTATTGGCCAGGCTTGGTGACTCAGCCTGTAATCCCAGCACTTTGGGAGGCTGAGGCAAGTGGATTGACTAAACCCGCATGTTCGAGACCAGCCCAGGCAACTTGGAATTAATTAACTTAGAAATCTAATAAATATTTACAGGACATGTATACAGAAAACAGCAATGCAATAAAAGAAATCAAAGAAGATCTAAATAAATGTAGAGATACAGTGGAATACTCAGCATAGTAAAGATGTCATTCTCACATAGACATATGTATTTAACACAATTCCTATCACACTTTTGTAAAAGACACAGACAGGATTATTCTAATGTTTATGGGCAGGAAAACTAGAATAACAAACAATTTTGAAAAAGAATAAAATGGGAAGAATCAGTCTACCCCATTTTAAGACTTATTAGCTGTAGTTATCACTACTCTGTGGCACTGGTAAATAGATAGACACATAGAGCAGAAGAACAGAATAGAGAGCCCAGAAATAGACCCACTGATATGCCCAACAGATTTTTGACAAAGATACCAAAGCAATTCAACAGAGGAAGGATAGCCTTTGCAACAAACAGCACTGGAGCAATTGGACATACGTAGGTTTAAAAATGAAGCTCTAGTCAAGTCTCATCCCTTATACCAAAAAAATCCACTTATAAGTGCTCAAAGGGGCCAGGCTTGGTGGCTCAGCCTGTAATCCCAGCGCTTGGGGGGCCGAGGCGAGTGAATTGCCTGAGCCCACAGATTCGAGACCCACCTGGGCAACTTGGCGAGACCTGGTCTCTACAATAAATAGAATGAGCTGGGCGTGGTAGCGCGCGCCTGTAGTTCCGGCTACTTGGAAGGCTGAGGCGGAAGGCTCGCCGGAGCCCAGCAGATCGAGGCTGCGGTGGCCGGGAGCATGCCACTGCACTTCAGCCTGGACGATGGAATGAGACTCCAACTCAAAAATTTTAAAAAAAAGTGCTCAAAGGGATCTCAATCCTTTAGTTCACATCCCTGTTTCACTTTGGTAAGTTTTTGTTAGGATTATGTTATAGGCAGGTGGGACATGCACTGAAAACATTTTTGATTGTTGTAACTTTAAGGTTTTCTCACAGTAATTTTGTTCTTTAAATTTGGAGAATGATCCCCTGCCCCCCAAAAAACCTGATTACTGCTATTAGGACAAGGGTAGGATAGATTAGGGAGAGGGATATGACAGTAGGGTTGTCCAACTTTGGCAAGTACTAGACATGGCACCTAAAGCAAAAACCATTGTGCACCTGAGATACATGGATTAGAGTGTATCCTGTCTTGACTGAATAGAAGTAATGGTAAAGTCATTTGTAGTCTAACAATATTGATGTTGGTATTAGAAGGATGTTGAAGAGACAATATGAACTGGGTCACGACAGAACAGATTTTTAAAGGTGGTTTTTAGATTTTATACTTTTTTTTAACTGAAAGAGAACAATAATGTTGGATGCAACTTGGTTGGAAATGTATTCTCATAATTCTGTAGGTTAGAGGTTCAGCATGGGTCCTCTGATCAAAAATCAAGGTATTATTCCTTACTGGACACTCTGGAGAAGAATCTGCTTCTAAACTCATTCAGGTTGTTCCCTGAATCCAGTTTCTTCCAGTTGTAGAATGGGGTAGGGTCCTAGTTTCTCTGCAGGCTGTCAGCTGATGGGAGCTATAACTTTAACTTCTTGTACATGTGCGCCTTGGTCTCAGAGCCAGCCCTGCATGTTGACTCCTTCTCACAGGTGGAATCTCTCCAACTTCCCCTGCTAGCACATCTCTCTTCTGCCTATCTCTTCTGCTTTTAAGGTCTTGTGTGATTACACATAACCCGCATAGGTAATCCAGGCTAATCTCCCTATTTTAAGGTTTACTGATGAACAACCTTAATTCCATCTCAGAGTCCCTCACAGCAATACCTAAGTTAGTGTTTGATGGAAGAACCTGGGACATCTTTAGAATTTAGTCTTTGCCTGCAACTCCTTCCAGAGTGCTTCAGTACCACGTCTGGGGTGGGGAGGACAGTTTTTTCCCCTGAGGCCTGCCAGCTAAAGCCTGTGGCATGTCTGTGGTCCTGCCTCAAAGATTACATTAGGATTTTGTCCTGGAGTGGTCTCCTTAAGCAAACATGGTAACTGATAGAGAAGCAGCAGTCACCTATATCAGCCAGAAAGAGGAATGTTTGTTATTTTTGTAGTGTTCACAGTACCCTGTTTTAATCTGTGCTTAGATAAGAATAGAAAGTAGAAGTGGTCTTGCTACTTCTTTGAAAACATAAAGATTTTTTAAAATTTTTAGTCTCACTTTGTTGTAGTCAGAGTAACCTTGTAGATAGAGATAACCAAGGCCTAGCTGTGAGTGCCAGACCAGTGCCTGGATGTGAAGAGCTGCTTTTCTGTTTCTCAGCTGCTTACTAAAACTGAGACCTTCAACACTGTGGCATCTGACTGAGAAGAATAACCCAAATATTCAAGAAACTTGTAACTTGCTTTCTATATGATGACAAGCTGTGAATAAAAATTTAGTTATTATATTCATTAAGATCAGTTCTAACAAGATATAGTAGTTTTAACCTAGTTTTGTTTTGTTTGTTTGTTTATTTGTTTAGAGTTGGGGTCTCACTTCATCTCCCAGGCTGGAGTGCAGTGGCACAATCATGACTTACCACAGCCTCAAATGCCTGCACTCAAGCAATCCTCCTGCTTCTGTCTCCTGAGTAGCTGGGACTGTGGGTGCATGTCATCACCTGGCTGATTTTTTTTTTTTTTTAATTTTTTTGTAGAGATGAGGTCTGGCTATGGTGCCTAGGCTGGGCTTAATCTCCTGCCTTGGCCTCCCAAAGTGCTGGGGTTATAGGCATGAGCCACCATGCCCGGCCTTAGTTTTGTTTTAAATGAGAATTTTAATGCTTAAAAGGATACATTTTGGCTACTTAAAATTTAGCAAAATAGAAAAATACAATTTTCTAGCAATACCAAATGAAGTATAGAAGTATATTTGTATTTTTATATGATGTGAGTTATAAGAGAGATGGCATGTGGCTGCAAAGGGAGTGGTCAGAATTTTCAGACCTATTTTGTCAAGTCCAGAGAACAACAGAAATAGACAGAAAACAGAAAAAAATGGCAACTGGGAGCAGATCACAGAAAAAAATAACAAATTTTAAAAAGGAGAGAAAAAAATGAATTTGTGTACAACAGGAAAAAAAAACCTGTTTGGAAGCACTGATGGGGTTAACAGACTCTTGTCTGGAAGTACTTGTGGTAAAAGGAGACCTGAACTTAGAATCAGAAGTTTTGGACAATTCATTTAATTGCCCAGCGTCAGTTTTTCATCTATAAAATGGGGATATGAATATCTATAGGTAAATAAAACTTCACAGAGTTATTGTACCTAATGAAGTTAAACTCCCAAGTAAAACAGTATCATTAATGCTAATAATAATCTTAACTGTGTGAATTTATGTACTCTACCCTTTTCTCAATCAAGCTTTCTCTTTCCTGATAGGTAAATTGAATGGTTTCACCAAGGTGTTAGCGACAGTAACCATTTACTCTTTTAGTTATTTAAGAGTCTAGGATCAATGTCTTAGTTTGGGTCACCCCAAAGCAGACTAGGGTGTGGTTGTAAGTAGTTTATTTGGGAAATGGTCACAAAGAGCTTTGGAGTGTGGGAGTGAGGCTAATAATAGGTATATTTGAGGGGATTACTACTGTGGGCAGCTGAGGTTCATTCCTGCTAGGGAGCTCTGAGGGACTTGGTGGAACATGCCCCAGAATTGTCCCACTAAGCGGCAAGGATGCCTGATTTCTTCCCCACCATTGGTTGAGGGTCATTTCTGGGGTGTAAACTCCCTGGCACTTGGAACCTGCCCCACACAGGGGTCTGCAACCAGAAAACACCACTGGACTGAAAGCCAGAGGAATTTGTAGATGGTAGGTATGGGAACTGTTTCTAGGCGATTTCCATGGTGGGCTGAGAGGGCAAAATGTGTCTCTCTTTTTTTTTAAACATTGTGTTACAATGGTGGGGTGTTTTTATATCTTGTTAGGGAAAGCACAGTTGATGTTGGTAATAAGTGGTAGAATTAAAGGTATTTAATATATAATATTTCTCTTTAGGATTTTCTATTACAGCAGACCATGCTACGAATTAAGGATCCTAAGAAGTCTTTGGATTTTTATACTAGAGTTCTTGGAATGACGTAAGTACTAAAGTATTTATTGGCACCTTAATGTTTAAAATATATAGCTTTGTTGATATAGGGAATGTTTTCAGACCCATTTTAAAAATTAAAGTTTGTTTCAGTAGTAACAAAAGTTCTTTTGACCAGGAGTTTGTGACTAGGACTGAGTGGACAGGACTTTTGTTCAGTTTCTTTTCTTCTCTCTCCATGCCAGGCTCGATGGGCAACAAAAGACACAAATATTTGGATTTTCTCCAATCTCTATTTCCCCTGCCAGCTGCCAGCTAAGTCCTTAATATGTTCAGTCCCCTTTTGATATTCTGACCACTTTTAGCCTCTTGCTTACTTCAGAAAAGACACAGATAGAAAGATTTATTACTCAGAAAATAAGTTGGTTTACTTATAGCTGGCCATATGTTCCATTTTAATAGGCTGTTTTCTTTTTTTTCCAACTTTATGAAATGTAATTGACAAATAATTTTATTTTGTTGACTTGCTTTCCTAAATAACGTGAACTTTTTGTTTGTTTTTGATCATATAGATACATAAAGAATAAGATAATGATCTTTTAAATGTTCTACCTAGATAACCTCCATTGACATTGAGAGAAAAATTTAAGTAATACAGTGTAAGTGTATGTATAGAAAATTTGACAAGTTTAGAAAAATACAGAATGAAAAGTGATGGTTTTCCCAGTTCTTCTCCCAAAAGATAACTGTTATTAACAGCTGCTTGTGATTTCTTTTTTTCTAGAAGTAGTAGTAGTTAAGCATATATTTGTGGCATAAAAGAATAAAAAACAAATTTATTGAACAAATTATTTTAAGAAATTATTTATTGAACAAATTTATTGAACATATTGCTAGCTACTTCACACGTCATTTCATCCAGTTTGCAGATCAGTCTTATGAGGTGGCTTATATCCCCACTTTACAGATGAAGAAACCAAAGCTTTTTTCCTTTCTTTGAGTCAGAGTTTCACCCTGTTGCCCAGGCTGGAGTGCAGTGGCACAACCACGGCTCAGGCGATCCTTCACATCAGCCTTCCAAGTAGACAGAACTACAAGCTCATGCCATGATGCCTGGCTAAGTTTTTTATTTATTATAGAGATGACATCTCGCCAAGTTACCCAGGTTGATCTTGAAATCCTGGGCTCAGGCAGTCTTCTCACCTCCACTGGGATTATAGGCATGTAGCGCCATACCCAGCCAGAAACCAAAGCTTAAAGAGATGGAAGTCACTGTCCCCAAATCCCACAGTTGGCATATGGTAGGACTGGAATCTGAATCCATTGTCTGTTTGACTCTAATGTTGACCTTGTTTTTAAAGAGCCTCAAAACAGGGCACAATTTGACAGTAAATGGAAGATATGCTCAGCTGGGAAAAGCAAGTGGTGACAGGTTCATTTGCTTCGTTCTGTCTGACTTAACAAGCCTAAGTCTTGTGCAGTCTGCCTTAGTAGGTGCAAAGATAATTTTTTATGATTGGAGTACTTGAGGTGTCTGATACTTTATTATTAATTATTACCATTATAATTAATTATTATTTATTATTATGGTAAGTCAATGCATAGATTTCAGTGGGCCAAGACAGATTACCAAGCAGTGATTAATTAAATAAAAGATTTGGAGCAGAACTCTAGAAACTCTATTTGCTATGCTTCAGCCATTTGTACTTGTGGATTATGAAGGTCATCTTTGAGCATTTAATCCTCAGTAATCTAAAGAACATTGTGTTGTATACATCCTCATTCTACCTTGCACCTTGCAAAATAACCTCACATTCTTTAAAGTCAACTTACAGGTTATAACTTCAGTTATCTTTTTTAAATCTTCAAGATTAGTAATTCATTCACTCTTTCTCTCCTACCAGTCTCTTCTTTTCCGCTGACTCTTTCCCTTCACCCTACAAACAAGCTCAAGTCTTCTCTGTTCTAGACTGTTCCTTGCCCTTTGCTTTCTTGCCCACCTTTCCACTGTCACCGGCCTTCTCTATAGGTAAACTATACTTGCTGCTGTTTTACTTGCTCACTTGCCATTCTCTGTCCCTAGTCCAGTGCAGTCCATCTTCCACTGCCCCATGTTACTGAAATTGCTCTCACCGGACCTTTCCATATCTTGTGACCTTTTCTCAGCCTTAATCCTGTTTGACCTTTCTGCAGTGTTTGATACTATTAACCACCTTATTGTTGACATGCATGTCTTCTGTGATATTAATGTCTTACCACATATCCTCAATTTTCTTTTCTAGAAGTTTTGGCATAGTAAGAACTCAATAAATGTGTTTATTTAACTGAATGGTTTTATAAACCGTATTGTTTATATATATAAACAATAAGGTAGTACATTATATTTTTCACTAAAATTAAAGAAAATGCTCTTTTGAAGATACCTGTTTCCATTTATAAACATGTACCATAATTTCAACTAAATTTTATTATGTTTGAAGAATCGATTAATTACAAAGGTTTTCTTTTTTTGTATTTCAGATATTTATAAATAAATAGAGTTTTTAAAAGATACTTCTTTCACTGATTTTTCCTTCTGCTTTTCCCATAAAAATAGCCTCATTACATATGGTTCTTATTTTTAGTAAAACTTGAATATTAAGTGATGTTGATTTTAATATGAATCCGCCTTTCCTGTTGTTAATGATTCGGACTTGTTGTGTTTTGATCTCAGGCTAATCCAAAAATTAGATTTTCCTACTATGAAATTTTCTCTCTATTTCTTGGCTTATGAGGACAAAAATGACATCCCCAAAGATAAAGATGAAAAAGTAGCTTGGGTGTTCTCCAGAAAAGCTACACTTGAACTGACACAGTGAGTATGTTTCATTCTTTAGATAGCCTAGATTTTGTAAAGGTAATTTTAAAAAATCTTTTGTGTTGTGTTTTGTTTACCTTCCAGTTAATTCAAACCAGGGTCTACCTAGTCACTTTACGTTGTAACAATATGTTTGTTTTTACATGGGTCTTTTGGTCATTGTATTGTTCTTGTGGCATAGATAGGACAAGTGAGATCATTTGTCTTTTAGGTAGAGAATCTAAGGCACTGAAATGGTAAGATATTTACCAAACTGTGGCTAGCCAACGTTTAGGTACTACAACTAAAGTCTTCCAACATCCAAAATTTTATTCTTTTATTATTTTACTGCATTTTTGATACAGAAATGTTATGTCATGTGTTCCTTTAAAAAAATCATCAGACCATTTTGTAATAATTAACATTCACATTTTAAGATAGTTTTATAATTTGAACATTTTAAAATGTAGATTTCTTTACATTCTTTTTCTGTACTCTTTTAACAAAAGAGCATTTGTTTCAGGATATGTGATTCAGTGTGTCCTTTGATTCAGAACAAAGCTTTGGAATCAGACCTAGACATGAGTCTTAGTTCTAATACTAGTTCTATGACCTTGAACAAATAAGCGGCAGTTTCATCTATAAAATGGAGAATTTCATATGTAGCCCATGAAGCTATTGGTTTAATGAAATATAAAGTACTTGGTACAATAAAGTACTTGGTACAATAAAGTAGTTGCTGTTATTGTTCTTATCCACTGCCTGGTTTTATGGTCTTTTTAGTCTAGTTAAAATGATACTTTGCCCATTTGCCCTTTTTACTGTTGAAATTTTAATATTTGCAGTAGAAGGAGTTAAGTCAAGAATGTAAAGTAAGATAGACACATTGTAAGATTTCAAAGACAGATTATTGCCACTTTCTTTTCAGATTATCTGTTCTGTAGGACATTGTAGTTATGCTTTCCCTCTTTTTGTAGCAACTGGGGCACTGAAGATGATGAGACCCAGAGTTACCACAGTGGCAATTCAGACCCTCGAGGATTTGGTATGTTTACCTATTTATAATTATGATTATAATAAACCAAAAATGTTAACGGCCTAATTATTATGTGTAATCATATGATACTTTTTATTTCCCACAAATAATCTTATTTAGAAGTTATTTAACTTCAGAGTCTCAATCTAAACATTACATTTACTCTCACAGTGATCTTACTTTTAAGTCTCAGTATTATATTTCCAGTAGACTTTTTCATTTAAAAAAAAGCTATAGTTAATACTAATCCCAATTTCTGCTGGCATACACTTATGCTTTGATGTAAAAACCTCTCAGTTAAAATGACAGGATTAGAGGTTTCGGTTGGCTGCTATTTAGTCAAGGACAACAACAAACCTATCAAATATAAGTAAATGGTTACTCTTTCTTGGTTATAAATTATTCTTAACAGACTGGACTACATATGAGCCAATATTGGTATATTTTAAATAACTTATAATTCAGAGTAACTAATTAATTCATTATACCCAGCCGGTTAGACTATATTTGTTCTTATAGGTTTTGAACCTACTTGAATTAGTCTGCTTCCAAGTGCCTTAAATTTTGAAATAAACAAGTTTTGGAAGCTACTTGTGGTACTTAGATACCCTGTTGTAATTATTTCTTCCTTCTCTGCATTTTTTGGGGGTGTCACCTAAGGTCACATTGGAATTGCTGTTCCTGATGTACACGGTGCTTGTAAAAGATTTGAAGAACTGGGAGTCAAATTTGTGAAGAAACCTGATGATGGTGAGTCAGCTTATTATGTTCAGGCCTCTCTTTAACTTATATTTACTAAGTACCCACAGAGGGTACTGTTGTAGTAAAACCCTTTTGGTTACAAGTAACAGAAGTCTCCTTCAATTAGCTTTTTTAAAAAAGGGAAATTATTGGAAGAGTATCTGAGTATCTTAGGGAACTGAAAGACAGCAACTAGGGTAGCTTCACAGCTAGACACAGGACCTTCAGAGCCACTGAAAACCTAGGCTGCCCTTGTACTTCTCGGCCCTGCCATATTCTCTCATTGGCCACCAGATTTCACTATTTCAGGGTGTATCTGGCCACCCCAAAATAAATTCCTTAAAGTCTGTTTTATCTGATATTAATATAACTATGCCAAGTATCTTTAGTTTATAATTGCCTAGTTTTTTTTTTTCAATTTTTATAACCTTCATATGTCCCTATGTTTTAAATATGTTTCTTGAAATGGCATATATAGAGAGATTTTGTTGGGTTTACATGTATTATAACTTAGATGTGTTTCTGCTATTATCATTTATTATTTCAATTTTAATTTGAAACATTTCACTGTTTCATTTTAACCCTTTTCTTTTTATTTGATTAAAATCTTTAATATGCAAAACTCCCCAGTAAGAAAATAACTTGCCCCCTTCATTCCCATCATGTTACTATTACCTAGACAAGGACATTATTGATTTATTTTAACTTTTTCTTTGGCCTTGGTTTTTTTTTTTTAAGATAACCATAAATATATCAAGGCATTTTGCCACCTTTTCTTTATATATCTCTTGTAGCATCTTTTGGAGTTTTCTGTCCCTTTATTTAAGGATCTCAACCAACACTGTTTCTAAAGGTTTGGTAGGCAAAATTTTTGAGACCCTATATACCTGAAAATGATGCCTTTATATATGAAGGACAGTTTTGTTGAAAATCCTAAGTGTATTTTCCTTTAATCTTGAAAATACTACTTTATTTCCTTTTTTGCATATAATGTTGCTGTTGAAAAATCTGTCTGATTTATCTTCCTTTGCATATTCTTCTGTTTAATTCAGGAAGCTTTTAAAATTATTTCTTTGTCCTTTCCTCCTTTCTGGGAGATTTCCTCAATCTAGAATACCAATTAGCTAATTTTTCCTCAAATGTATCTCATCTATTATATTCTTAATCATCTGTTAGAATTTTCATCCCTAATTTTTGCTTGGTTCCTTTAATATTTTCTTGTTCTTATTTCATATTGGTAATATTACATATTGTTCATTACTTTTACATGTATAAATAGTTTTTAGTCTATTATTTTAATATTCTGTTTGAATCTATAATCCTTTGTTTGGGGGTTTTTTATGGTTATGTTTCTCAAATACTTAGTATTTTGGCCTCTGAGCTTTTTTTTCCTACAACTGTCAGCTATTCTAACCCATATGGCAGTGTGAATAGGAAAAAGGCTAGATCCCAGTTTTTAACAACTGAATGAGCTCAAGAAGATAGACTGAATAAGCCCAAGTGTGGAGATCCTTAGGCACCTGGAAATGACTTAAACAATTCACACTCCCCAAAGCACCTCTGTCAGGTCAGATCTTCCTCCTTTGTCCTTCAGGGAGAAGCAGTATTAGTGGGAGACACTTCTGAGATTGTCATTCGCCAGCCCTGGATGTGTGGAGAAGTACTGGGAGGATCACTTGGCCCCTACCTTTTTTTCTGGGTTCCTCACAAGCACAAGACTCCTGCACTGCCCTTATTCATGCCTAAGGACATCTGAACAAGTGTGAGGGCAGGTGCTGATAACTAAGGCACTGGGAGCAAAATAGGCCTTCTGTATGTTCTCCTATAGCTATGATGCACTGCCCTCTGGTCCAGGCCAAAACTACCACCTCCCACACAGACCAGGCTAAAATGTCACTCTACCTCATCCCCACCCACTCATTCTTCTCACCAACCCTGTCACCACTGGAGTTTCTTTTTTTTTTTTTCCATCTGTGTCCCTCTAAGGTTGGTCATGGGCAAAGGAGCCAGAAATAAGAGTCAAACCAATTCAGCATCTTGGTCCCCAAATAAATTTCTGAGAACATATTTTTCCATTTAAGCAAACAACTCTGACTCACTAGCTTGATCCCAGTTATGAATTCCTGGGAGAAAGAATCTGATTGGCAGAGCTTGGGTTACCTAGCATGATGTTTAAAAGAGGTTGTATGACCCATGCATCTGAGTCTGTTGGTTGTGTGGGCAAGCCATGCTACCAGCTTTTTTGAGCACCTCCCTATTTTCTTTTTCTTCTTTAAAATAAGACAATTTCTGTAACTACTGAATTCGTGGTGTGAAATGGTATCATGAAGGTGAGGTAAATACCTGATACCTAAAGGATCAGTCCCACAGTTTATTTCAGGATGGTTGGTATGCAGCAATGTGTGAAAGATAACAGTTTAGTCATTATTATCATGCATATGACCAATTGAGGCCAGAGTTGTGGGTGGTAAATGATTTTACCAAGACAGCTGTGAATTAAGAAAAGCAGATTTATTAAAGGCCAAAGAAACAGTGGGCAGGGCAGCAGCAAAGGGAAACTGCCATCTGCAAAGAGGCAGAGGCTGGAGGGAAGTTTTATAATGCTAGGCAGGGGAGTTTAGTGTGGTGCCAGGCTGTGCTGGGCTATTTCTTTAAGATAGTGTTAATTAACAATGTTAATTAGCAGTGATTAACTGCTTTTCCATTTACAGTGGTCAGTTAAAGTTTACTTTGCAACAATTATTTACAGCTGGGTAGCAAGTTTTTATAACTTTTAAAACTTTTTGCAAGTTTTTTGTAATATCTATAAAATTTTACCCTGAGATTTCTTTCCTCAGTATAATTTGCCCAATTGTTGCTGGCCTAATTGGGCATCATATTTCTCTACAATTATGAAAAATATGCATTTGGGCAATACTTACTATAAATTTTTTTTGGAGACAGGGTCTCACTCTATCATCCTGGCTGGAGTGCATGGCTTGATCCCAGCTCACTACAACCTCGACCTCCTGGGCTCAAGTAATCCTCTCACCTCAGTCTCCCAAATAGCTGGGAATACAGGCACATGCCACATGTACAGTTAATTTTTTAAAAGTTTTTTGTAGCCGGGCTCGGTGGCTCAGCCTGTAATCCCGCGCCTTTGGGAGGCTGAGGTGAGTGGATTGCCTGAGCCCGCGGGTTCGAGACCCGCCTGGGCAAGCAAGACCTCATCTCTACAATAACTCAAAAAATCAGCCGGGCG
>CAUYQG010073940.1:0-49912 GCA_963574415.1 Tarsius wallacei
CCTGTAGTTCCAGCTACTTGGAAGGCTGAGGCGGAAGGATTGCTGGAGCCCAGCAGGTCGAGGCTGTGGTGGCCGGGAGCGGCCACTGCACTCCAGTCTGAGTGACAGAGTGAGACTCCAACTCAAAAATAAGTAAATAAATAAATAAAATAAAGTGTAATTAAGTTGCTTCTTCATCAAAAAATATAAAATGAATTTATGTATCAAAGCTTCATCGCATATTTGTCGAGAGGAGAGAGGACTCTTTCTGTTGAAAGCATTGTGAATTGCAAATAAAGGTAGCTATTGAAAAGCAAGTGTTTTTCAAAGACATGTTTCTAATAGATTGTAGGGCTTAGCAAGAATGCCTTTCTCCTTTCATTTGTCCCACAGTTCTGAACACAGGGCAGGTGCTCAATAACTGGCTGTTGCTATGGAATTGGGGGTGGGGGGGAGTGTACCAAAGGAAAAGGAAATTGACAACTCTCACAGCTCAATCAGCACAATTCTATGCTTTATTCTCTGTCATGACTGGTAAGACATTCAAGTTATCTTCCTGTTGTTTTACTTCTAAAGTCTATTTTTAATAGCTCACCCTCTCTCTCTCTCTCTCTCTCTCTCTCTCTTTGTGTGTTTGTGTGTTTTTAGTTTATCTTTTTTAGTCTCTTGACTATTCAGACTTGAATCCATTGTTTCTTATACACTGGCATTTCTGTTCTACCTTCACATGTAGAGCTGATAAATTTATTTTATTTAAAAATGTTTAGGTCAAACCAACGATGGATAAAGTAAAATCATATGCTTCAAGTCATTATACTTTTTTAGTGAAGATGTATTTAAGATTTAAAGGACTCAAAGGTATACTCAGATTAGCATGATCATTCTCAGACAAAAAAAAAGTGCTATTCAATAAATGACAACTATTATTCTGTGCCAAGCCTTATTATGCAAAGCAATTTATCCATATATGATTTTACCATAATTCATTGAGATAGTTATTAGTACCCCCAGAGACTGGAGAGATTGAACAACTTGCCCAAAGATAGGAATGGAGGACTCCAGCATTAAACTCAAGCCAGGTCCCACAACCCATGTTCTTAAACTCTACAGCTTCTACTGTTGTTATACCTAGGAGACTATTCATGCGGCATAAAAGGTCGATACTGGAATAGCCTTGCACAGCCCTAATAATGAATGATCTTTTCGGGAAGACTTTTATCTAACTTTAATTGTTTATTCCATATTAAATGCAGATGATTTCAGTTGGGAGGAAATGTTACCACCATAAAGATGTATCATACTTATGTCTTAATATGCTTAGTTTTTGTGAATGAACTTTCCTAAAATTTACTTCTTCTAGTCTGTTTTTTTTTAACTTACTAGTCAATGAGAATACTACATGGGGAATATTGTAGATATTCCAAGAATAATAATATAAGAATCTTATCCTAAGTAACTTGAAATTTAGTTATATAAATTCACATACAATGGCAAACAATAATACAGTGGAAGAGTGAAAAAGTGCTGCAACCTGATGTTGTGATCATCTGCCACATAAGTAGGCAAGGAGCATTTAATTCCAGCTGTTGACATAAGGAAGGCTTCAGAGATGTAAGCGGCATGGAAGGACACATTGGCTATTTAGCAGAAAAAGAAGGAAATTCCATAATGAAGCATTGGCATGATCATGGTGCAGTCTCTTCAATGTGTACAGTACGTATGTGGATAATGGTAAATAACCCAATGTGTTTGAATCATACCAATCATGGACAGTTGTGTGGGGAGGCAGGCTAAAGAAAACCAAGTCCCTGGAGTCTTGACTGCAACAGTAAGGTAATTCACCCTTACTTCCATAAACAGAATGGAGACATAAAGGAATTTGATGGTGGTAGTAACTATCTAGCCCGCGTTTTAGGACAATAACTAAGGCAACCCTGTGGAAGGGAGTTTGAGATATTGAAAATTAGGAAATTTTTGCAAGAATCCAAAATGGGTAGCAAGAGTAAAATGGGTGGCAGAGGGTAAAAGGAAGGAAAAGAAGAAAACACAGAAATAACTCTGGGTGAATACAGTATGATCACTGTGCCCCCAGAGGATCAACAATAGGCATAGTGTAAAATCTATCACTTAAACCGCCCCCTCCCAACAATAGCTATTAGGTAGCCAGGTTTTCAAATGACCAAAAGGGGGATACTCAAAAGAGGGTACTCTAATGCCATAATACCATTGGACAGTAATTGGAATGGATAACCCTCTCAAGGGAAATGTTTATAATGGTGGAGTTATGTTAAAGATATTTTGGATAGAGATGGAAATTATTGATTTCTAGCTTGAATTTTCTCTTTTTTTTAATGGCACATCATACATATCCCTAGTTCAGCTTTCTTTTCTCAGGCCAGGCATACCAAGACAAGAAGAGGAAACAGACTCTGAAATCCTGACCACATCTGTTTGCTCGTCTTGGCTCTTGATAAATAGAATGTTGAAGATCATTCCAAGGAAGCTCCTTTTCTACAGTTTCTGCATTGCACAGCTTGAGGGGGCACTGTTCACAGAACAATACAAGAGAATCCAGTGTAATCTAGAATCTCCTACTGTCTCCTGCTTCTCCCAGGCTCACCCCACTATTCTTGCTCTTTTCTTTCAAATTTTCTTTTTTTCTTCACTTTGCCATCACAAACCTTAATAAATCATGAAATCACTCACAGACAAGAAAAAAAGGAACTGTTTTTGAGCACTAGGTAGGGTATTATCTGCTTTAGAAGTCTGACCTCTGTCTGCCTCTCAATCATTTATTTGTTTCAATCAAAGCACCTATTGTATGGTGTTATTTTAGATAATACCATTATTATTAAAAATTAATTCAGAATAACCAGGCTTTACCAAAGAGAAAAAGCAGCATAAAATCTCTTAAGAGAAGAAAGAATTAAGTTGAGGAAAACAAAGAGTGGCCATTTTTAAGAGTAAATATGTATGTCTAAATTACCTCAGTTATCATAAACACACCTTTCCAAAACAGTTGGCTAATATCATGAGTTTCTCCACTAGGATTAAATTTCATAACCACAAGGAGAAAGCAAAAACAAAGGAAACTAGAATAGGATCTTATATATTATTGTTAAACAAGTGTAATGTTCTTTTTTTTTTTTTTTTGCCCCTCCCATCCATATTCCAAGACTGAGAAGATAAATAACAGCAGGTTTAATACTATTGACAGAAGCCTTTCTGCTATGTAAACCTGATTTTTCTACAAATGCATCATGGCCATCGGGGACACTGAGAGTAAGATTGAAGATTCATTAATATATCCCCATAAGCAAAGAGCAAATGAATCTCATGCCTGTCTCACAGAATCTTTGGAATGACTCACTCAACCAGCTGTCTAGATCCCTTCTGGCTGGAAATATCTGAACTAGAATTGAATAATCTCATATTAAAAGATGAAGAAAAAATACAAATCTACTGTTTGTGCTTATATTGTAAAGCGGTATTGTATCTAATGGCAGATGTACTGCAAAATACTTACTTTATTTAGATTTCTATATGATTAGTCATCATACTGCATGGGAATACCTTTATTTTGTTTTCAGAATGAATTTTGTGGTTATGAAAGTTACAGAAGATTTTGATATGAGGTGACACTTCTATTGGGTCTTTATTTCTAAATGCAATAGTAGTGCAGAATGGCAGACCTGGAACTTGACTTATTTATTTTTTCCCCAGCTACTTTCAGTTAGACTAACCCCAGACACATTTTTGTGCTTCTTCTCTGTTTTGAGAGGAAAATAGTACATATGAAAGGACATAAGAACTACCATCTGGTCCTGGTGATTTTTCCACGTCTTGTTTATCTATTAGGTGTAGAACATCTTGTACATTAACCACTATTTGATCTAATAATTCTAGTCTGTTTTCTTGGCTGTTTCCAAAGACATTTAGCAAATGAGAATCTCCCTATCACTCCCTAAAAATGAGAAAACAAACAATTGATAGCTCAGCCTACTATCTTCCTTCATAATGACCAAGCAAGAAAATTTATGTTCTTCTGCCACCTCTTTACTCTGCAGCACACCTACTCTTATGTCTGTCACCTGGGTCCACAGTCCATTTGCTTGGTCTTTCCATTTTTCTCTTGCCTCACACTACCAGTGACAAGCTAACAAATATATTTATGATGAATAATTTTCATTTTGTTAAAAGCAAAAATGTGAAATAGATGATGAATAATGAAATTGTGGGTAGGAATATTTTTATTCTTTTTTTCTAAATTTAAAAAATTATCATGTATTATTTGTACCTACGGTGAGTGTTGGGTAGATACGTATCAGATGCTATGGTATGAGTATAACATTCTAATGAGAGGAGCAAAAATTAAAATAAAGTGGTCTTTTTTTCTTGGAGTGAATGTGTATGTTGAAAACACCTAGACTGCTGTAAACAAATATTTTCTGCAAGTTTTAGTTGATATCATAAGGATTCAGTTTCAAATTGGGAATAAGAGCTGCAAAGGCAATATTCAAAAAAGTCTCCTGTTTTTGTTTGGTTTGGGTTTTGTTTTGCTTTTGTTTTGTTTTTTGCTAAAAAATATAATGTATATAACAAGATAACCATTCTAGTCTAGAAGATTTGGGAGTGCTTCCTTGGGAAAGTTACCTCTGATCTTGGATAAGAAGGCTGGATGAGAGGTAATGTTCCATCATAGGGAACAGCAGCAGTTTGAAGGCCCTGAGGCAGAAAAATGTTGTATTCCTGAAAAATAAAAGAAAGCCAGTTAGTTGAAACAGAGTGAACAAGTAATGTGAAGTGAACTTGTGAGAGGCGTCAGAAGTCAGGTGCCATCACAGAGTTTTAAGCTGGGTAGCTGTCATGTGAGCAAGGACACCAAACTTGCTGGAACATCATTTTGGGGGTTAAAGTTTAACTCCAAGTCTAACTAATGGAGACAGAATCAGTAGCAGGTCCATTTGTATGTGTAATCTAGAATAACCCACAAAGGTTTAGCAAAGCCAGATACCAGACTTCAGGAGAAACTCTTACTCTTGTTAGAAAAGCACCATGTAACCAGGAGCAGAAAACCAGTATGTGTAACATTATGAGGCAACAATGTGGTCCCAGCCCTATCTAGCATTGTGGTTGTGGGTAGTAGCAGCCCCTCCTGTGACTTGGCACTGGGATTCATAAATATATGACATAGTAAGTAAGTAGTAGAATTCTCCACATCAAATGCTTTTTAGGGTAGGGGGAAGCATTGGCTTCTTTTTTGGTATAGAAGGGCCTAGAACTCAAGCCTTATAATCTTGATTGTGATTGGCCAGGACTGATTACCTTAAGCTCAAGGCCTTAAACTCAGGGGCTTAGCCAATTTCCATGAAGCCTTGCAGAAAATCCTGGGACTCTGCCCCAGAACTGTAACCCTTACCTTTCAGCAACAACATGTTTAATGTATTAAAAGAATTACTCTGGGTGCAATTTGAAAGCAGATTGATGATGGCAAGAGTAAACAAGGGACACATGACAATTGCAATAATCAAGCAGAGGTTGGAGTAGTTTGGATTACTGTGAATGTAGACATGCAAATGGGATTTTGGAACTTGTTTCAAAGGAAATTTGACCAGATTTTGTAATGAACTGGTTATGACCTGTTGGGAAAAGGGAAGTTACAAGGTTTGTTCCTGGATTTCTAACTTGAACTGGATGTTTGGCACCTTCTTCCCCTATAAGAAATAATATCTGGATTTGTAGACAGAAGGTCAATGAAATGGGATAAAACTCAGACAAGATATCTCTTGCTTTTGGTGGAGTCAATATAGAAAAAAAAACATTGATTTAAAAAAATAGCCTAATGCCTTTACTAGTCAGGGCAAAATGGAGGCCTAAGAAATAAAGGTTTTTATGTCTCTTATTAAGCCTCTTAGAATTGTCTAAAGTAAATACCTTCAGGGCTGACATTTATCTTCTGAGTCTTAGCCTTGAAGTGTGTCAGTATAGAAACCATTCAAGAAATCTATTTTACTCCTGTGTTGTATAAGTATAGATTTAAAGACCAGGTGTCACTATTTAGTAGCTTTATTGAAGAATGCTGTCATTTTTTTCCAAGCTACTGGTCACTCTCCTCTGTTCACCAATAGGATTCCATGAGTTTGAGGCTACAAGAGCATTAAAAGCTGCTGTCCACCTCCTTTGTCTCTGGTCTCTCTTGTCTTGTGTCAACCTCATCACTTACCCATTTACCCCAAGTCTGAGAGTTTATCTATCTATAGGGAGTGAGTAATCACATACAATATGTTCCAAGCCATCTCTTCAAGGTGCTCTCTTATAGTTATGTTTCCTGGATGAACTGTGGGATGTGTGTGTGACTGTACAAAACTATAGTGAATATGTATTAATATAGTTTTTATATAAATGGAAATATTACTCTTCTGTAGTGCAATTTTCAAAATTTTAATATATTGTTTCATTCTTTGATGCTAATCCTATCTAAGGCTCTTTAAACTTTAAGAGCACTTGAGTGGACAGTTTGAGATATTTATTTTCTCTGCGCAATGTTGAAAGACTTGATTGATTGTGGTAAGACGGGTTTTGAAATGCATATTTCAGTAACTCAGTGGTAGATGTCAAAGCACTTATATATATGTATATCATTCAGGTGTCTCCTGCATTTAATAAAAATTAAAGTTTCAGTGAACAAATATTTAAATTATATGAAAATATTAAGTGTAAACCTACTCTTTTTTAAAGATGTGGTATATAATTATTTAAACAGTGATTGAATTAGCAATCTATTAAAAACATGAAGAGGTTTATTTGTTATATATTTTTTAAAAAGTCGTCAGTTCAAAACATACATGTATCTTTAAGGTTATTATACTTTCCTACATGAAAATAGAAGCTAAAAAGACTGTAGCAAACAAAATGACTTAAATATTGTATCTTCTCTATTTTTAGTTCTTTTTCCTTGTGGGAAATAAAATAGTCCCAGAATAAGTTGCCAATCAAATGTCATCTTCCACTCACCTTAACTAATGCACAAAAAGACAGGTAGGATCAGGAAGAACACATATTCTTATATGATGTGTAGGCACTTGCTTGGTTCAGGTGAACAGGTCTTAATTAGCAGAAACTCCCCAAGTACCTTCAATCACAATGCTCTTGCCTCTCCAAAATCCAACAGACAGTGTGTGAAGTTCAAAGTAAAGGCAGTTTTAACAACCTCAAGTCTTCAATTTTGAAAGAAGACTCAGTGAGAACTCTAGTTAACTGGCCAAGCCCTAGCTTTTAGGAATAGAGAGCAGGTTGAAGAAAGTGCAAGTGTCTTTTGCATACAGGCATTTAAACAAACATTTCAGTGATTGCTTCCAAAGAGAATTAATTTTATTCTTGATATTGGGAGTTGTGTAAGTATATGTTGATACTTGGATGGCATATATAAAAGCTTGTTAATAATTTTTTATGTGAAAGGACAGATGCTAATGGATCCTAAATACATTGAGTTGAAGAGCTGACCTGTAGGTAGATTGCTCTCTAATGACTGATTATTCATACCTCAGACTCACTGTCCCTGCGGAGGGTGAGGAAAAAGTATTTGGAGATGGACCAATGTTCTTAAATCCACAAAATGATAGCACAAAATGAGAGCAGAACACCAGCATCGCATTATCTCCATTCTGAAAAAAGAAACAAACTAACAATTTTCTAATATTACTGTATTTGAAAGAACATTTTAGACTATGAATGGTGAATCTACTTGAAATTCACAAACCACTTTGATGTATCAGAGATTTAGTTTTCAGGCAGGTCAAATCGTATTCCACACATGCATCTTAATACATAGTGTGTCTTTGTCATTATAATGTGGATGCCATCCTTATTCTGATTAAACCAGCACTCTAATGGGACATGAAATTGTAATGTCTTTTCATAGGGTTTGAAAGGGTAACATTTGGCTTTACTTAATTTATACAGATTTTGTGTTCAGGATCAGGTTAAGACCTTTGAGGACCATAAATGTTAAAGGCATTATGGTGTTCCCTTTCCTATCCCAATTCGTGTTGTACTTTGCATCTTTTCTTGTCGATTAAATAAGAAAATCTCTGCAAGTGTAGGAGAAAGCCAGCCACACAGCTGCAACATCAAGCCTTGCCTAATCCACTTCTTTTATTCCTGCCTTCATTATTGACTCAAAGTAAAGCCTTAATATTATCTTTCAGTACACTTCTTGCCAGTGGTTTGAATGCTGGCTTACTTTTAATTTTATCTTGATTTTAAACTTTCTGATATATTATTAACATATCTAGTTGTTCTATAAGCCGTCAACATTTTAATTATAGTGTTAATCAACAGTGCAAAACAATTTGCACAAAATCAATTTTTTGCCCAAAAACAAATAGCAATTAAAAAACAATGTCACAGAAATTTGCCCCAAACTATGTCATGCAGTTTTTTTAAACATAAAGTCACCCTAAGTGCTATATGTTTGGACTAAGAATCTGCGATCATCTAGGAAAACTCTACTTCATTTCAAGGATGAATAGCAAAAAGATCATTAAGAATCCTCGCCAGTTGGACATTTTAATTTGAATTCAGAAAAAGAGATCTTTTTACAAATGTTTAGAACTTGACATTTGGTCATTTCTTTCAATCTAATAGGTATAGTATGGTATAGTATGGCATAATTGGGAGGAATGGGGAACCACTCTAAGATCTAAAGACTTAAACAAGAATAGGAATGGAAGGCTTTTTTGCTTAACCACGTGGCTCTAATTCTCTTCTCTCTCTCCCACCCCATACTGAGTTTCTTCTCCTTTCCTTCCCTCTCTTTTCTTCTAACTTCTCTACCTTTCTCCTCCTCTTTCTCTTTCCCAGTCTTTTTTTTTTCTTCGCTTTCTCCTCTCACTTCTTCTTGTCTCTCCTTTCTCTACCCTACACTCTTTTTTGTCTTCTTCTTACTCTTTCCATCCAATTTTCCTTGCTTCACCATCCATCTAGATTGTAGCTCTACTTTTGATAGCTCTGGCCCAAGCCTGAATATCATCACCATTTTAAAAATTATATTTGACATACAAGATGATTTGTCATTTCCCAATAAATTTTGCTAAACACAAAGGAAACACAAAGGAGCAAGGAGCAGCGAGACAAGAATTATTCTGCTCAGAAAGTATGCGTCTGTTCCCTAGAATAGAAAACTTATTCATAGACTCTATTTTATTATTTTAAACATTATCCAGAATGTTATGAGATTCCCCCAACTTAAATCCCAAGGTGACGGTAAAGGTTCGTAGGCAGCTTGTTTGAATTCTTTTCTTCTTAACTACCAATCTCCATATCAACGTGTTTCATATTGGCCAAGAATCCTTTATTGTATATCTGGACACCTTTATGGTTTGGTCTCTAGATATTAACTGGTATTGTTCTGCTCATTAAAATAGAAGTAATTGTCTAAAATTCTCATCCTGATGGACTATCCAATGACCTCCCCAAATAGCTGTAAATTCCTGTAAGCTCATGATTTTACAGCAACATCTGGCTCCAATCTTCTGCCTGTATTGAATTCATTCCATTTATACTCCAGCTCACCATCCAGCAGCAGATATATTTGTCTTATACTGTGCTAACCTACATAGGGAGCTTAGAAGCAGAATTTACTCTTAATTTTCTTCAAATTAAATATACATATGTATATGTTTAATTTGAAGAATTAAATATATATACACAAACATATACATATATATATATATATACACACACACACAAATAAACAAAAAACAACATCCACACAGTATTTGTTTTCTAACTTGAGAAGGCAGTGGAATTTACATCTGAATACACAAAAAAATGTGAATAGATTATTTGACATCTTGGTGTTTAAACATTTATTTGGTTATTTGTGCAAGCATGAGATCTAGTCTTCCAATCTGTTTCCCAAAACTTTCTATTTTTATCTCTCCTCTCATCTCTTTTCTCTTCACCTCTTTTTTGCTTCTCCTTTTCTGGCCTTTCGTTCACTCCCTTTCAACTAGAAAACCAAATCAGTACCACTTTTAATTTCGAAAATGTTCTACTTTTCTAACTCTTGCTCCTAAACACTCTCCAGGGCTTCTTTTTCATAATTCTTTTTTGCTGAAGATTTTAAATTATCCCTTTGCAAAGCCTTCCGTAACCTACGTCAGCCTCTATTGTTTTCTTTTTTCTCCCTAGATTAGTGAAAATTGCTTGAGATATTTCAAGAGAGATGTATTTCCTAAACTCCTAGAGTTTTGTTTTACCCTTACAGGTCTAATGGTTTTAATATCTCTTAATAGGACACAATAACATTTGGTTAATGAGAATTATAAATGCACAGTTACTGAAGGCTAACTTGGTTTCTATCCCATTCATTGGATTATGTACTGACACACTATTTGTGAATAAAAACTCACAAAGCTTCTTTCCTAGTTTACAGTTGCTGCATCATGAAATCCTAGACAGACTACTTGTATGTGGGTTATATTTTGTGGAGACCCAAAACAAAAAGTAATAACCCAAACTACTTCTCTCTCAAAAGAGAATAAGGGATTTATTTAATGTTAACAAAATGACTAACAAGTAGCCATCAAGTAGCGATTTTCCTAAATATTCCAGTTTGTACAGTAATGAAATGTGTATGAAGAGCTACCCTGCCATCAGCCCCGAAAAACTGCCTCAGAGTTTTCTCTAATTCTCTGGAACGTGGCTAAGAAGGCCTCCATGAAGTGTGCTCTACTAGTGTGCTCTCATTTCAACAGAGAAACCTTGAATTTTCTTCATTTGATTCAATTTTTATTATTGTTTGAGGCACAAACCATGTCAAGACATATTGGTTCCAAAGGCTGCATTGGAAAACAACACAAGGAATGAGCAGGAAATAGAAGTGAACAGAGGCAGGTCTTGAAAGCAAATGAAATATCTGATTTTTAAAGTAAATATTCATTAAAGGAAAATGACAAGGGTGAAATTATTAAGAAAATGTCCAGAAAGAAGCACCTTAGAAGGAAGCATCTTTTTCCTTTTATTTTTGGTGCAAAGCCCTGAAATCAATTTCTTAGGATACAGGGAGATTTTTTTATTACCAGCAGCAAGAGTAAATTTAAGTAAGCCAAGTCATATATAGAAAAAAAAGAAGCTTCTCCAATTAGAAATAAATATAAAATACTAATATGGTCATTCAAATATGCATTATCTCACTTAGCTGATGTTCTATTAGAAATTTTTTGATAGGAAATACAGAAAAACAATACAAAATAATTCTTAAATTACTAATTACTATAATACCACCACAAAAGGGATGCTATGACCATCCTCATTTTACAAATGAGGAAGCAAATTCTAAGAGGTATTTATTTGTCTGTCTAAAACTATCTGTTTACTAAGTGGCAGAATCAGAATTTGAACTAAAATCTGACTTTAAATTCTAGGCTCTTTCCTCAAAATCACATTGTCTAAGCAATCAGATCTAGAGATCAAGTCAAGGAGAGTGTAGCAACAAAACAAAAACAAAACAAAACAAGAAATATTTTGCACTAGCTCATGGTGGTTTTTAGTTTTTTCACAATTATAATATATAATTATCCTTCTGTTGTTAATGTTGCTGTTTTCAATATCTGCCAACTTTGGGGCCCAACTATTGTGTATAACTGTCTTCACCTACTTCCAAATACATAATTAATTCTAAATGTCTGTTGATTGTTTTTCATGTACTTAGAAAAATTCTAGCAGTTCTTACCAAGGATAAAATCATCTAATGTTTTATTCAGAGAAAATAAAAGTGATACAAGAAACCATGAAAAGCACTCATTTGATTTTTTAGTTTTAAGGCTTAGATTCACCTTTCTGCTTAGTAAGATGGACACTGAGAAAAAAATAAGGCAGGAAAATAAAGAAATAAGAAAGGGAGTGAGAAGAAGAGAAGTGCTCAGGATCAAAACACTTGAGTAGAATTGAGTAAAAGAAAAATCACACAAAGAAACTGAATTCTTGCTCCATTGTGTTCATTTCTCTGGTCTTCACTCCTGTGCTAAGAGAAACCCACAGCTCCAGAACTAATACTCTCACTCTCCTCACATGATTCCTAACTGCTTCAATGAGGCTCTCACTCCTGTCTTGTCTCCAGCGTGGCATTACTATCTGCCCCCCAGGAGATTTGAGTCAATCCCACTCTTTGCCTTTACTTCTGGTAGAAAAGAATGAGGAGGACACTTAGGGTGAGAGAGGAGATCATGATGAAAAATGATGAAGGATCTAAGATAAACTCATTCATGGAGAAACCCGTGCTCTGAAAAGAGAGAGAACAAAGGAGAAATAGAGGTAGTTGGGGCATTAGATTTGGTCAAGTGGTGAGGGCCTAGAGTTTTGTGGAAGGATGATGGAGAATTCATTTTCACAGTATTTGTTAAGCAACTTTCTATGTTTCTTTTCTAGAGCATGTTAAATGTGTCCTTGGTAGGGAAAGCTGATGACAATAACAATCTCAGCCTTACTATTGGGATATGAATAAAGCCTGAATTGGGGATTAAATTGAGGACTTGCTAATAAGTTGGGGGTAGATATTTGAATTGGGAGGAGATACATACTCTGATGAGAATGGGTCACCCTCTAGGTACACTTAAAACCCAGACTTCTTCACCACTACAAAGCACATCTGTGTAATCAAAACCCACTTGTACCCCTAATACTATTGAAATAAAAAATTTAAAAAATAAGAATAGGTCATTCTCTATACTTAAGTAAAGAAAGTTAGGGAAAAGGACTTCAAACTCAAATAACTCTCAAGTGAAATGGTGGCATTACTCACAGCAATAAAAAATTTGTTTACATGAAGATGTGCATGAGAGTAAATGACCAGATAGTTTGGTGAGGAGGGGCTGCCCAGCACACAGAATGAAGTGACAGGAAGTGTACAATGTCTGGTCACAGGATCCCATTGAGATAACTCGAGGCCTGCTCTTGTTTAGGCTTCAGCTATTGTCTTTACTCTCCTCCTCATCCATTATCCCTGGTCCTTTCTCTAGAGTCATTTATTTCAGTAACCGTCTTCTACCTCGTATCTCTTCATTGCTTCCCTATGCTGCCAACAATTTGTTACCCATCCATAACTCTAAGCCAGTCTCACCTTTCTGGAGACTAAAGGAGTTTTCACAACTGCTTGGGTTTATCAGTCTAACTCCCCACAGTATCTTTTGTAGGACTATCCTCAAGCCACTGAAAGCAGGCCCTACAAAAAAAGCACCCTGGGGAGCAAATGTTCCCAGTCAAATTCATAAGAAATGGCTCTTTCTGTGCTGATAGTGTGACAACAGCTTTGGCATAACAGGATGAGGATTGGGGCAACTTGAGCTCATCCATTTAAGCTCTTTCACAATTTGCTAGAGAAACAATTTCAGAACCTTGACTTAATGCTGGCATTAGGAGAGAGAGAAAGGGAAAGAAGGAGCGAGAACAAAAGGGCAGGCAAAATGTCAGTGACAAAGACAAGGAGAGCAAAAGAAAGGAGAATGGAGTTATCATGTGTGGAAGGACTAGAGTGGTCAATGTCTTAGAACAGCAGGAAGAGCAATGTGTCTCTTCTCAGCTTCTCAGTTATTACAGAATTCAAAATAATACTAAAAGATAAATGTGACTCTTACAGTGCAAGACTGTCTTACATATCTTCTGCAGCTGAGGTCTCTCTCATGAGAATGCATGTGTGAGGCAGGGCAACTCTGATATCTCTTCACCATTCCCGTCATTGACAGAGTACCACAATCCAAGTAGATTGCAAGAAGTCTATTGGGGATGTATTATTCCAATGAATACCACTAACCTCTGTGCCACAAAGCTCACAAACATGGGGTGCAAGATGTGAAGAGGGTCAGCACAATGGAGACATTTATTGGATTGGCAGGTGGCCCTGCTGCTTTAAAAGCAAACAGTATTTTCCTGCTTGCAGAGGTAATGAAACTCTTCCCGGGCTATTCAAGAATAAGAAAAGACCAGCGCCTATCACATTCTCACACAATGGGTTAACTTGGTTACAAGGTAACAGAGAGCCCCCTCCCCTTCTGCCCTGGCCCCTAGGTCCGTTTTCCCTTGATGGAACAGTGAGCTAATGAAACCATGCTGCATAAATCTCAGGAGAAGCAGACAAGGAAGAGACAGAGAAAGAGGGAAAGAAATGGAACTGCAATAAAATTGAAGAATGGACAAGGGTGAGTTTGAGAAAATAAAGAAAAGAGAGGATATACTGTAAGAAAAGGGACCCAATAGGCCACAACTAGGTGAGAGGGGAATAAAAACAAAGTAGATTTAAAAGAAAGAAGAAGGGAAGTCAAACTGATCTGAACTGCCTCTGTTGAGAACTAACGTCCTTGCCTCGGCCTAGCTATTTATTGGCGGAACTGCATAATTTTCTGTTTGTTCTTTGTAACATGGAGAGACTGGGGTCCTCTGTTTCTCAACAAATCTAGCTGCCACACATGGGGATACTTCATAGTTCAATGTTTCTCTCTGGAAAGGGCTGAGGGGAGAAAGGAGGTTTCCATTCAACAAATAATGATTTTAAAGTGTTGGAAGGAAAAATGACATTCTTTCTTGAGGTTACAGAGGAAAGGGCTTAATGAGCTTATTAGAAGTTTCTTTAGTAACTCGGGGTGCATTTCTTTACTCTTTTCACCATCCTCAAGGGTTCTCAGGGAGGGGCAAGAGAGAGATGTATTCAGTCTGATACAGACAGGTAGGATCACCAGTGTGACCTGAGTTTGTGTTTTGATTATTGCGCACAAATCTCCCTCAGGACAATAGACACCATCCCTGTTGGCTGTTAAGAAAGTTTAGGACTGTCTAGTTACAGTCCTAAACTTGCAGTGTGGCCATCCTGTTCAGCTGTTGTCCACTGTTATACTTTCTTTGGGGGTTATACATAAAGAAAGAGACAAAGGGAAGAGGACAAGGAGGTAGGCAAGGAACAAAAAGAAAAAAAAAATAACTAAAAGAAGACCTCTCACAGTGGCCACCAACTTCAGCATGTCTTTTTCTGGGTAGTCATTCTCTGTCTTAAGTTTCATACTCTCCATTCTCTGTAATTTATTATATTTTCCCTACTTTTTTTCTTTCTTTTCCTATTGCTCCACTTTTGTGAAATGTCAATGTTTATTTAATCTCTATGCAACGCACTGTGAAGGATACAACAAAATGTCTAGCGGGTCTCTGACTTCTAGGAGCTTATAGTCATGTGGATGAAACAAAACCAATAAATGTAACCCACTTAGCGAACAATAGTCTGATGCTGAGATGTGTGAGGGAAATATAAAGCAAAAGTGCGGAGTTGTATTGTTCTTCATGCTTCTGGTTATGAATGCCATTGTCCATGTTCTTAAACTCCTAAACAGCTCCAAGCCATGGTTTAAATCCATTTCACTCAGCCTCTGAAGGACCACTCAGAGTTTAAAGTGTCAGCAAAAAAGAGAGAACTTGGCTCATATAGTCCCAAACATATCATCAGGGCCAGGGAGAGCTTTAAAGCTCATTTTGGCCCAGAGTGCCCATAGGTCTGATTGATGGATGATCCTATATTATCAGAAAAAGTAGGCTCTCCATTTCTTATTCATCCCTTCTTTCTTTTTTGTAAATTAAGAGGAAAGAGGGTAGAGAGCCTGTTACAATGAACAGGTAAAAAGGTAACATCAATATATGTGCATAGGCATACAACAGGATGTTCTTTCTTTTCACCTTCTTATTTAGCAGGGGGATTATTAAGGGTTTTTGTTTTGGTACCCAACGCCAGTGGTATGTTGCCTCTAGAGTTCCTGACCAGAACAAATACAGGAAATACATATTTTCCACTGGAGGAAAGCAAGTCAGTTCTATAGTTAGGCCAAAGGAGATGACAAGCTCAAGAAGAGTCCCACCTTTTCTGACCATGGTTCTAAACAGTACAAGAAGGGAGTCAAACATACATGTTAGGTATCTGTCTGACTCCCTTACCAAGTATACAATGAACCTTGAACAAGAAAACCTAAACTTGTGTGAATGGCAAGGACAGGGGCCATAGCCAATTTTGTTTGTGCCTACAAGCTTAGGGTAGAGGGTGCTACTTTCAAGCATGGTTGTCTTAAGGATCCCCTAATACTGCCTCTACTTTTAATGATGAATATACCAGGAGATTAACAACTTTCAGCAAACAGGTCCCGATATTTCACATATGGTGCAATATATAACTAAAAAGTCAAAACCTTAAATCATAAATATTATGTCATCCCAACTCTGTAAACATGGCTGCTGTTTTTCTTTTGGTGCAACTTTACAATTCCATACATCAACTGATGACCTAACTTTGCCATGACGTATATTGTACATGTATACTACAGAAGTGGGTTGAAATGATTCCAAAAAAACCCAGTGTTTACCAATCCTAAAACAGAACCCCAAATCATTTTTGAAAGTTGAAAACTTTATAGTAGCTATATATCCCCATTTTAATAATTACACATACATCCCATGTCATTTATAAATTTCACTATTTCAAGGATGAGACCTCATAAATTGACTTAAATAATAACCAGTATTTTTTTTTCTAATTTGCTTAAAACAAAGACTATTCTTAGAAGGTCTGCTTTCCTTATACCTACAGAATTTTTCCAAATTCAATAAAGAGCTTTCATAAAGAGACTGGATGTTTATTATCAATAGCTGTGCTTATTCCTGTATTTTTCAGGTCACCTAACAAATCCAGCACAGCAATCCTAGCACAGGAAGCTAAGCTCATCTCCACTGTTCTTCTAAGAAAGGTTTTTGCAATGTTCTGTAGAGGGTCTGCAGGTCAAGCAGCTAACAAATATCAGAATCATCATAATGGACTCAAAAGGATGTGAGAAAATAAATTCTTAGTTCCCAAGAGTAAGAACCCCCTCCATCCAGAAAAAGAAAAGTGAGGAGGAACAAAAGAAAAGAGAGATTAAGAAAATTCAACAAAGCAAAAATATGTCAGTTATATTCATTCTTCTTTCTTTGGCCAAAATATCCCCATTTATCAAAGTTCATGAGAGTTCACCTCTGGATCATACATTTAGCTTCCAAGTTAATCTCCCTGCCTCTTATACAAATGACAGTTTGTTTTAAGATGTTACATTGAGCCATATGAAATTACCATTTCTTTGGATTAAAAATGTCATGTATCAGCAATTTCAGGTGGTACAACTGAATACTTCATTTATTTCAGTACATTTCTTCCATGTACAAAATTCTATAATGTCTCATTAATGCCTTGCTGACTAAAATAAAAACTATAAAATGTGAAACTCATGAGTTCCTCTTTACCTAACATATGTTGTGTGCCTCTCTGTCCCTTTCTCAGTAAAGAACTTCTCCTTTGCACCGTCTCTAGGTGCTACAAATTCTGCTTTTGGTTTGTTTTATTTTCTGTGTTCCTTTCTATTCTTTTCTAGTTCTCCATCCCTTCTATCTACTTTACAAATTCCAAATTTCTTTCAACTATTTGCACATAATCCATAATAAGCAAGAAGACTCTCTGGAAAATTCATACTTCACTAAAACTTTCCTTCCTAGAATATTTCCTTAAATATATGATTGTCTCAATAATATCAGATATGGTTGGCTCATATATGAGTCAATATTATTAGAATATGATTGGCTCAATAACAGCACATGCACAGATATCTATTGTTTTAGTAAGACATTATTTCAGTTGTGGGTGACTTTTGTATACCTGGCTAAACCTTAAGCACTTCCAAGATGAAAATATTTTTTCATTTATTTATATATTTATTTCTTTATTTCTCTGCCCCCAGTGTAACCTGGCATAGTTCTGAGAGAACCAAAGCAGACCACACTAGTTAAATCAACCCTTCTCTAACAGTTGACTCCTGTATAGTAACCACAAAATGCCAATCAAGACACTGTGAGCAGCCTTTAAATAGCAACTTTCCTTCCAACTCTCTGGAACTGCAATTTGTGAATATATATTGCTCCAGTAAGTACTGGTTATGGGTCATAAAAGAAAGAAAAATAACACAACAGCAATCACCAGACTCTCTTTCTCAAACCTGCCTCCAGTGCTGATTGTTCCAAATCATTACTTATCCAATCAGTCTGTTAGTAAAGTGGCTGGCTAAAGACACCCACCAGGCATACAGAAAATTGCTACTATTGGAAATGATGAAGCATTATCATAACAATAATAGCAAAAGTCATTGAGTACTTACTATATGCCAGGTGATGTTTTAAGCTCTTCAGAAGTCTTATCTCATTTAATCCTCACAAAGTCCTATGAGGTCTATAAACTTTCATAGTTGAGGAAATTGAGGATGACTAAGCAGTTTGCCCAGGTTCAGTCACTAATAAGTACCTAAATCATGTACTAGAGTGGTCCCCATCTAGGGTATGATCTTCTAGAGACTGGAGGACATTTATGTATCATTGAGTCCTAATCCAAGCTAATGACGTGCCCAAGATCATACAACTACTAACTGGCTGAGCTAGGAATGAAACACAAATCTTCACTTCTGTTGACCCCTAACCCAGTACTGTTTCAGTTAAACTCCATGGTGGCTCATCAACAAGATGAGAAGAGTGAAGTTCAGGAGGAAGAAGAGGATTTCTATTTTGGCCTCCTGGATAAAGGGTCCATTATTTTTTAAACTCCACTCATAAGCCATTGCTTTCTTTGGATGATCAAATAAATCTTTTCCTAACACTAGGAAAAGGAAAAAAATGAGAAATATGAAGGTGTATTCTGTACCTGGCCCTGCCTTTCTTTTGGAGCCATTTCAGGTTATAAATATGCACTATTCATATGTAATTTTTTCCCATTGGTTGTAGATTTCCAGTGGCCCTTCAGGGAGTGGAGAAAACTGTCCACAATTGGACTTTCTCCAAGTGTAACAGGAATTTGGCCTACAAATGATTTCAATGCAGTTCATGTTTCCAGGGAACTGGGGAAAGTAGAAAAATTTTTAAGGTGGATACTAGTAAACAGACATCACATGAGTAGTCTTGTTTTGTATCTTACTGAGATTTTACTAATTAAAAAAAATACATACAAAGTCTTTAAAACTAAGAACAGAAAACCAGAATAAGGTTGGCTTTGGCTATCATTTTTTGTCTTGACTGCTTGCAGGCCAATTTTAATTTGGACTCACTTTTTTAACTGTTCCTGGGACCTCAGAAATTGTACTGACTCTGCTGACCTTCCCTTTGTCTGACTCTTAAAAGAAAGGTGAAGTTCCCGTGCCAGCTCCCTCTGCCCACCATGCTCTACTTGGCGCTTCCAGGCATTGAACTGTCAGAACATGCATCATTGGTCTCTCCCATTCTTTGACTTGCTTTCTTCCCCTCTGTCTTTCTTTTCTCCCCTCCCTGAGTTCAACCTCCTGGCAAAAAGAAACCACTAAATACAAGCATAGATTTACCAAATGCTTTAGGGTGTTAAGATTTTTTTGGTTGTTGTTCTTTTCCCTGATTTTTGCCATGTGACCTATGGAAAACCTGTCGATGTACTTCATCTACAGACTAGGGGTCATAGTGCTGTCCTTCGTCTTAAAAAAATCACTGTAATATATTACACCCTAGAAGACAAACCCCATGTTGGTGAAGAGCTGCATCACCTACACTCGGTGCCTGAACTAAGCCAGTGCCCAGGGAGCTGAGTGGCCCCACAAAGTAATGTAGTCGGGTCTGACGGTGATGACCAATACCCTAATGAGATTTCCTGCAATGAACACACATATCCTGCATTTTGTTTTATTTCATTTTAATTGAAAGCTTAGGAAACGCTTCATGCTTCATAAACGCTCTGTTATTTTCAGATCAATCTACTATCCTGGAAAACTTAATAAACAAATAGATAATGGTCTTGCTGAGTTGTTCAGCATTTCTTATTCACATCTCACCAGCTCCATGCCCCACCTGCACATCCTCATGTTGTTTTTTGTGTTGTTGTTTTGTATATATAATGTCCAGAAAAAGATATGCTCTGCAGCGGGAAGGGTGGTAAAGATCAGAGTAACCTGCTTCTAAACTCCTTTGCCCTTGACTGGTTTTTTAGTTATATGTAAAACCCCAAGATTAACACACTTTTTTTTTTTCCAAAATAAATAACCAGGGCAGGATTGTTTCCTCCATTCAGTTCTTATTTAAAAAAAAAAGCAACAAAAAAAAATTATTTTTGGAACTATCTGCCTCTAGGCACGTATGTGATATGTCATTCTGGTTTGCTATATCCAATTCTTCATGGCCTCACATAGGTGGCATGTGAACTGTGACTAACAAAAGACAAACTATGAGGTGTTTTAGGATCCTGCCATGATGCTCTTTTTGCCTTGCTGCTTCTACACATCTCACTCTGAAATGTTTAAAACCTACTAAAAGGAAATAGATTAAATGCAGTCATGTGACACATGATGTTTTGATCAAAGAAGGACCCCATGTATGACAGTAGGCCCACAGAATTATAATAGCATATTTTTGCTGTACCTTTTCTATGTTTAAATATGTTTAGATGCAAAAATACTTGTCATAGTGTTACAATTTCCTACAGTATTCAGTACAGTCACATGCTATTTAAGTTTGTAGTCTAGGAGCGATAGACTATACCTTGTAGCCTAGGTGTGTAGTAGGCTATATCATCTAGTTTTGTGTAAGTACACACAATGACAAAATTGTCTAACGAAGCATTTCTCCATCCCCATTGTTAAGCAACACATGACTGTGTCCAAAATGTGTCAATCAGTGATAAGAGTGACTTTAGGGTGGAAGAGTCAAAATAAATTCTGTTCCCTTTTCCAATTAGAGAGATTTAGTGGGAAAGCATAGCTATTTCCATAATAAAACTCCATTAGCCCATCCTAGATGTATTTGGCAATGAGGTGTTAGATATACTTATTTTTGCCTCGTGTCTTAAAGAACTGCAGCACCTATGGAAAAAGAAAGGGCATTTTTTTCCTAGCATGGGTAAAGGTACCCACTTATCTGAGAAACACAGCTTAAGCAGGTATGACCAAGAAGAATGAAGGGGAGGGGAGGAGCATAAGATGGAGAAATGTGCATGTTGGGGAGTTATAAAAGTGCTTGACCTTAAATGAATGCTTGAGGTGAGCAAGCATTTTATTGATGTTCAAGGTGTGCATGAAGAGAGATGGAAGGTTAAAGATTGCCTAAGCTTTGACAGGTACGTTTGTTAGACATGGCTCTGTGTAAATGCTGCATGAGTATGCAACATTACACTAAGGGAATGGAGAGGGAATGAATGAGGGGTGAATGCAGCTCTGCCTTTACTTGTATTTCTGCACTAATTAAGTACAAAAGTGCTCTCAACCATGTATCAGCAGTCATGGTATGGCTCTCACTAGGGAAAGATGCTTTGCAATTTCTCACAAAAGCCAAGTAAGAAAGGTAGGCTGTGAGAAACTTACAGTAAATCTCCTCATTAATGAAAATCTGCTTTTAAGGCGATTTGCTTTGGTTCACAGCTTATTTTCAAGATCGGGATTAGTATTAATTGTAAATTTATGGAAAGTGGAACTACTTAAGAGACAGCAGGTTCTCTGTGCATAACTGTGTATGTCCTCTGGGGATACATGACTTGGAAGGCTGTGGCTTGCATGGCAGGTTGCATAGCGGGTATGATTATAGGCTGTGCTTGCATTCTTGATGTCCTGAACATCTGCATGCTTATAAAGGTTTGCATCTTGAAGATGAGATGGAGGCCCCTGGGCATTGTGAAGATTTGCATAGGAACTTCAATATGGCTCATGTCTTCATGTTATCTGTAACAATAATAATAACTATATTAATAGTAAATACTTATTAGACACTTAAAATTTACAAGGTACAGTTTTACTCACAATAACTCTATGAGTTAGATTTTTATCATTATCCATATTTTAGAAAAGAGGGAAGTAATCCACTGAAAGTTTAAAAAAATTTACCAAGGTCAAACAGCTTGTAAATTCTAGAGGCACATCTTGAATTCAGACGTGGTGGTTCCAGAAGCCATTAATCAACCATAGGGCTACCCTGCCTGTGTACATGTAATAGAATGCACATGGAATTATATAAAAGTTAGATGACTAGTAAGTTATGTAAGTTACATACATTAAAAGAATACTTAGCTAATATAGTATGCTATGAGAGCTACATCGCACATACCATATTTCATCCATTTTAAGGCACACACTTTATTCACAAATTAATATTTCTGAAATTGAATTGCATCTTAGAGTTGATGATAAGAAAGCATTATGTTGTAATTTAATTGGCTCTGTGTTTTTCTTTCTTGGTGACTCATAAAATTATGATGTTTCTTACAATCAGTGGCACCTTATTGTCAGTAAAATACAGAAGGTAGTTTTTAGTGCCTGAGTGCAGTAAATTAAGAAGTGGTATATGAATGCAGGTAAAATAATGTTGGTAGATGTGTTTATGTTTATTTTTCTAGATGAACTTGGATATATCGGCTCTGACTCAAAAAACAAAGTATGCAGATTTTCTTCAGGATAGGGTTCCCTGTTAGGGTAACAAACGGGAAGTAATATCATTTTTAAAAGTTGGAATACAAATTGGAGGAATAAAGGTAACTATTAACCTAGAATATGAGAAAAACAGATAAGTAAATGAACAGTGGAGGGGTGACTATTTTATAAAACAGAACAATGAAGAAGCTTAGGAGTTAGAGTCAAATTCACCCTGGTCAAGATCCTAGCTCTGTCCTTAAGACATTAGTGCACAAGTTGCTAGTCCATCAATTTTCTGTCTCGGTGCACAAGTTGCTGTCCTAACAGAGGACCCTGTCCTGGGGGAAGCATGCATGCTATTTTCTTTAAGTCAGAGAAGATGCATCAAACTTCAGCAAGAAAAACAGGCATATACATGTCTACCACTACTCTTATCATTCATATGAACATGTTTTTTATCCTGTAGGAAACTCGATTTCCTAATCTAAGATATAAGAAAAGTAAGTCCCCCTTTGAAGTGTTTTTCGAAAATCAAATGAGAAAATGTATGCAAAGCTCCTGGCATTGTAAGTACTCATTAAAATATAGTGGTCATTATTTTTTGGCAAATGAACTGAATCAGAAACATTGTATTCTGTGCCTTGTGACTGTTTGTTAAGTTATTGTTTAAGGATTTCTAATGTTTCACTGTGCTGTGTTACTAGCAGCATTCCTACAGCTTTTCTTATATACCACCCTGCAGAGCATTTCCCTGGGCAACAGCAACTTTCAACAAGAGGACACTAGCTCCCTTCTGGACATTTCATTTTAAATGTATATGTGCTAATTTTATGAGTCAGGATTCATGAACTATCTCACAGTAATTATAATATACCAATATGCTCTGTTATAATTTTCATATTGTCCATCAATCATCTGTCTAATCAATACATTCTCTGCAAAACATTGTTCAGATATTACCCTTATTTCAATTTGACATTCATATAACAATGCCAATGTTTGTCTAGGGACAAATCTGAAATAGAAAACTTTCTAACAATTTCACAACTTTTTATCCCCATTGGGCTTGGTTGAGAATGCTTGTGCACTGATACTGACCCATCCCTACTATGGGGTGTGAGGGGTAAGTTGTAGAACTTAAGCATGTTCCTAATGTTAAAGGTGAATTTGCATTTTAATCAGAGGCATAGTACATGTGATTTGTATGTTTTAACTGAAGAACTCAAAGCTTGGGATGAATTGATTATTTACTCAGTGACTAGCTACTCTGTCCATTTTCTATTTCACTTGTTAGACCCAGCTGCATGAGTTAGATAAAGGCAAAAATTAATATGTTGGACCCTGAACATTTACCATAATATTGTAAGCAAGTGATTGGCAGTAGTGGGATACTGCTAGGGGATGGTGGGGGACACAACATCAATAAGTGTACCTGATCTCAAACAGGCGAAGTGGGGACCAAAGGGAGGCCCAAACCTTACCTGTACAACATCCACTTGTACACCTAATGCTGAATTGTATCCCACATCTTTAAAACAAATTAATTAACTAATTAATTTAAAAAATTAATATGTGAGAAAGGTAATATTGATTAAGGTAAATTAATATGTGATAAAGGTAATAATATGTGAAGAACAGAAAAGTGAATAAGCAGCAAAGGAGTGACTATTTCATAAGGCAGAACAATGAAGAAACAGGAGTTAGAATCAAGTTCACCTGGTCAGGATCCCAGTTCAGTCCTTATTAAGTGCAAGTGCCCAAATTCCCATCTTATTGGTTGTATGAGAAGATGAGATGGGAGGGGGACTAAGTCACAACTCATGAGGCTGACTCCTGACTCCAGTTGTCTGTTCCATCTCATAAAAAGGAAGAAATGAGTGGGTTAATCAAATTCACAAAATCTAAAGAACTAAAGAGCATATCATCCTTTTTTAGAACTGAAACTAGAATTTAAAACTGACGGTCCAGTCTTTAGACCTTAAAGATATAATGTTCAGCTCTCATTTTCAGTGTGTGACTGGCAGATGCTTAGACTTGGGAATATTTAAGCCTGAATGACCACAGACAATAATATTGTAGTCAGATTGTCTTTGTTACTGCTAAAAATCACATAACTGGCCCTTTACCCACCATGCAAGTGATATGGAAAAAATATATATTTAATAACTGAAGAATTTTCTGACTTGAGTCAAAGGTTGTATCCTATGACATTTCATTTATTCTAAATTTAGTGTTATTTATTAGCTCTAAATAGAATCTGTATGTACACATATGCTGTATATCAATTTAAAGTCCTATATATTTATCAAATTATTTTCTTGTCTCCCGGGAAACTGAATGATATTAGAGAAAAATGTTGTAATTTGAGGCTATCACATTTGGATTCAAACCCCAACTACACTGCTTCTGTGTTGCAACTTTGTGTAGGTTATTAAGTTGACTGAGCTTTAGAATCTAGGTTTATAAAATGGAACTGATAATACCTATTTCCAAAAACTGTTATGAACATTAAATACATTTATAATAACAGTATATAATAAGAACTCAACAAAGTCTGCCTCCTTTACTCTCCTCTCTAAATCAGAAAATATGAGGTTATCAGACTTCTGCTTAAGTATAATCTGAACACAGCTAGTTAGCAAAGAAGAATTTAAAAAGAAAGAAAAGCAAAAATGTTATGCTACCATTTAATTAACTCTGCTGCATTATGCTCTGAAGTTGGTTTCTAAATCCTGTGTTGCAGGTACAATTTATGAAATGCATATTGGCAGTATGGTACCTGCACTATATTGTTCTGTTCATCTTTACAGCACTTTGGCAGAGATTTTCTCCCGTTGTTCTGAGGGTAAAAGGTCAAGGCACACAACCAATCAACAGAGAGGTCAACTGATATTTCCATCAAATAGTTGGTTAAGACAAAGCCCTTTTAAAAGCTGATCTTGTTAAAAAACAAACAAGCAAAAATCTCAGGCTAGGAATTACAGACACTAGTAAAGATGTAATTTTTGCTAAAAAGCAGAGATATTTAATTAAATTCTTTCAATGTTATTGAAATTCTCATTAGCAAGTAAGTGGTTAGAGAGCCGCATTGTAACTAAGATAAACATTTCTGGCTGGGGAGAATACCGGGGGATAAAACTACAACTACTGTCTTCAGATAGAATAGATTTGAACAAAGAAAATATGAAATAGAAAGAAGACAGTAAAAGTCTGCTCTTCTATTTGGAAATTCTGGAGGGAAATGTGCTTTCAAAATCAAAAGGAGAGCAGATATTGCCAAAGACAATCATTGGCATATTTATAGTAATGAATAGTTTTTAAGGAGTTGCTTTCTACTCACCTCCATTTAACAAAAAATAAAAATGGGGCTTAGTGTCAAACAAGGTACTAGAGTTACCCAGAATTGGCCCTCAACCCAAGCCTTTTGATTCCAGGTCTACAGCACTTTGCTCTGCTTGTGTAATGAAAATAAATATTTTAAAGGAAAAAAGAAACTAACACTTATTCATTCAGTAGGTCTTTCAACAAATATTTAGACAGTATCTATTATAAACTCTGTTAAGGTTGAGCAGCTTATTAGAAATCTCTTCTAGGGTGTCTCTTTATGAAGCCCAGATTCATGATCTATCAATACTGATTACTTGCTGTCAATGTCATTGGCCCAAAAAAATCCAGTGTATATTAGAAATACAAAATTCTGTAAAGTGTTGGTTAACAATAAGCAAAATTAAAATGGAAAAGTACTTGTATTGCCTTTTGTTTTCTTTAAATATTGATATGTATGGCGCCTTTGATTTTTTTTTTAATTTTTAGAGTTGTGGGGTACATGTGAAGATTTGCTGCATAAGTAAATTGTGTGCAGGTGAAGTCTGGATTTCTAGCAGGCCCTCTCGCCTCCTGAGAGTGGACTTGGTAACCAGTGTATTGCTGTGTGCCCCTTATCCCTCCTTCCCTCTCTCCCTCCCTCCTTCAGCACTGTCCAGGATCTGTTGTGCTCATGTGATCAGGGATCAGGGCCAACATATGAGTAAGAACATGAGGTATTCAGTTATTTCTGTGATAGTTCATTTAGTATGATGGTCTCCAGCTGCATTCATGTTGCTGCAAAGGACATGATTTTGCTCTTCTTTCTGGCTACCTTTATATTTGTTTATGTCATGGTAAATAGTTCAAACTTTTATATACATACACACATAGATATATATAAAATGTAGATGTTACACACACCTATATATGCATGTATATACATACATACATACACACATATATATATGTATATTATATATAAATTATACAGAGATATTTTATTTGAAGTCAAAACTGAATTTAAGATTTCAAGCTATCACTAAGCAGTCCATGGGGTATGGAAAATGTAAATTACCAAATGCTTGGGAGAAACTTCTGCAGTAAGAAGATATTGGATTGTGATAGTGTGTCCCCCAGACTCGCGGTTCTCTGAGGGATCTCAGTGATTGCTGATGGGATGTTGAGAGAGTGTAGAAGACTGCAATCGATGCTGATCTTCACAGGCTTCTTTTCAACATGAGTTTCCTGAGGATCCTGTCCTAAAGGGTAATATTTTATTTGACAAGTGGGCCACTACTTATTAGAAAGCTTGAAAACAAAGGATTTAGGGGGTGTTCCTAAGGAATCGAATCTAATTTGAGTGTTGAAAGTGTCACCATCCCAGACTAACAAGCATTTCCCTGACTTGTGTATATAAATAACGATCCTGCGTGCTCAAGGCCTAAGGCAAGGTTTATTTTAGGAGTCCTTTGAATCTCTTCTCTTCGCTTCCTGCTTCTTCTATTCTGGACATAGAATATTTCACCAATATGCTCTTAATTGTCACATGGGTCCCACAAGAATGTTATTTTTGTTCTGTAAACTATTACAAGCCTGTTCTCAATTCTTAAAGATTTAAGCAATTAAATGCCTCCTAAATTCATGCCGTCAGCATTCTCATGCCTCACAGTATAGTGATCTTCTGCTTCTACAAGGATTTTGGAAAAATGTTTCCTCAGGTTTCTTTTCGCTTTACCTTCCCTCTATGAGTTCTGTGGGTTTTCTGCCAGCCCAGTATGTTATACTATTTTGTCTAAATAGCCCCAGGAAAATCACAATTAGATCTGTATGTTTTGTCTTCTACACTCTTCTTCATCATCCTTTTGAAATTTTCTCATTTCTGCATTTCTGTCCCAATTTCAGTTGCCCTACATAGGTATTTTATGATCTTGGTCTTTCTCTTCTAAAAAATCATATCAGTCTCCCCAAACCTCATTTAAGTTAACCCTCCATCCCCAAATTTTCTGCTGTCTCTAGACAATGTCCTACACCACCCCTCACCCTCTCTCCCATCTGGGGATTGCAACTGTTACTTGTTCATTTATTTAAGTTAACAGTTATTAACTATCTGCCTAAAGAGGGTTAAGCCAGGAAAAATAAAATAAAATAGTGAACCAAAAGACATAGTCTCTGTCCTCAAGGAGATTTGAGTATAGTGGGAGAGATTTTCAAGAAAAATGACAAAGGCAATATGATGATTTTGGTAGGGTAAAACCAAGATGCTGTGGGATCAAATAGCAGAGGTTTTTACACTTGACTCTGGACATCCAAGAAGACTTCCTCAGACAGATAAAGAGGAATGGTCAAGGAAAGATGAGAATTGTGGTGGGAGAAGATAAAGAGTGTTTCAGGAAGAAGGAACAGTACTGTGAAAATTTAGGAGGGGAGAAAACATGGTGTTTGAAGGATGAATAGATATACAGTGTGTTTAGAGGTTAGATAGTGAAGTGGACAGTGATATGAGGTAGCAGCCAGGTCTAGTAGAACTTTGTAAACTACTTTAAGAGTTTGAACACTGCCTGTACAACAAAAGGGCTACTGAAAGATTTTTAAAGGGAGTGAAATAAGGATTGGGAGTTTTAAAAAGATGACTCTGGCTGCAATGTGGAATATAAATGGAGAGAACAGGACTGGGGGCATTTCTGAAATACAAGTGTATACTCATTCTTTTTAGCACACAAAAAAGATATTGGTGTTGCTCTGTAAGTCCTCAAAGTTTCTTTACTTGAATCTAGAGTGATTTGTATCTCCAGTTAGAAATAGATCAATAGTAGAGAAAGAGACTTGGTTTCCCACTATTTTGGGAACCTTATTACTCAAAATGTGGTGCATGGACCAGAACAATCAGATCTCCTGGGAGATGTATAGAAATGTGAACAACTATTCAGCTATTCCCACCCCAGACCTGTTAAATCCAAATCTGCATTTTAACAAGTTCCATAGTTGATTTGTATGCACATTAGAATCTGAGAATTCTGTTCTAGAAATCTACAATAGACTGTCCCAAACCTGAATTTTACCTTATGTCTCAGAGACTAATGTAAGATTATTAGTGAGATAAGCATAAGCATGTGTGTAAACATGAAAATAGCCTTCAATTTTATATTTTCAAATATAATAAGCCATGTCACCAAATTGGACATCCATAACAGTCCTGATCTCAATGTGGATTGAATACAAATTTTGTGAGTTGTAGAGATGAAGGCCTCGATAAATGAGGCTTTTCCCCAAATTTATTTCTAGCATATTGGATATTGTAAGACTCTCAATATTTCAGCCAGGTGTCAGGTTAACCTGTACTACAAGAGCCCTGCAATACCAAAATCTCAGCCTGCAAGCGTTGCTTCCAATATGTGCAATGACCTTTCTTTTAATCATATTATATCATGTTTTCTTTGGCAACTGTTTTATTTCTACATTTTTATGAAACATTACTTTCTGCAACACCCACAAATCCCAATCATTTTCTTTTGCATATTTTGTTTAGTAACAGTTTACAAAAACAATGCAAATGATAAATGAACAATGACTACCATCAATAGTTTATTTTAAAAAGGAAGTTTTGGGGTAATGTATTTGGTGGGCAGAGTTTAATCTCCAACTTATATATTTTCTACCCTTTAACCTGGCCCACAGAGAATTTATATCAGTAATGGTGATCTCCAAAGTACTTAAAAATCTTAATCACACACAAAAATTTCAAGAATGCTAAGAGTTACATGATGATGTGAGGTAGTAGAAATAAATATTGACCCGTAGGTGAAGAAATTTGGGCTCTGAAATTGACTACATCACTAATTATCTGTGACTTTACACATGATTCTTCACCGGGCCTAAATGTCCTTATCTATAAAGTTGAAGCTGTAGACCAGACAATCTGTGGACATTTTAGGATTCCACATGTATTTCATTTATCTGAAAATTGGTAATCCACATGTGCTGCATAATGATGGAAACACTTGGAAGAGCATAATGTCCAATTACCCAGTGCACTGCCATTTCCCAGGCACCAAGAATTAGTGGCAATGTACACTACTGCATGCAAGCCGCCTCTCTCAATCTCCCTCCTCTAAGTGGCAATTTTTGCTAAGTCTAACCAGCACTTTCTTTTGACTTGTTGCTGTTTATTTTTTCCTCCAAGCTAACTGAAAGATTATACCTTTCCTGAAGCTTATGCCAGATGCTTTTATTCTTGCCATCAGGATGAAAATATCTCTTGGAGTCAAAGTCACTATATTAGCAGCATTTTCCGAATACCAGCCTTCCACAAAAGATAACTGACGTCTTTCTCCTTTGTAGTCCTGAAGATGAAGCAAACTCAGAATGATTCAGCTCCCCCATCCTCTTCTCCTTAGAGATTCTGAAGAAGCTCTGCCTTCTCCTTAAAGATTTCTTCCTATTGCCCTTCCCAGGGCCTGCACATTAAGTCCTAAGCAGCGCAGAAGTACCAAGGGCTCCTTTTGACTTTCCCACCCCATCATTGTTTTCCTTAAATATTTCTCTTTGTTTATGATAATCCCACTTAAATAGTACTATTAAGATATAATCAAATTCATTTCAGTATTGAAGTCCCGTAATTAAACGGTGTTTAACATGGAGAAACACATTTTGGCTATTTTCTTTGGCCATTCTGAAAACAACCATGGATTTTCTTTTTTTTTTTTTGAGTTGGAGTCTCACTTTGTCACCCAGACTGGAGTGCAGTGGCCGCTCCCGGCCACCGCAGCCTCGACCTGCTGGGTTCCGGCGATCCTTCCGCCTCAGCCTTCCAAGTAGCTAGAACTACAGGCGTGCGCTACCATGCCCAGCTAATTTTTTGATTTATTGTAGAGATGAGGTCTCGCTTGCCCAGGCGGGTCTCGAACCCACGGGCTCAGGCAATCCACTCACCTCAGCCTCCCAAAGGCGTGGGATTACAGGTTGAGCCACTGAGCCCGGCTATGGATTTTTTTAGGTACAGTGATCACCCCCTGGCTTTCTAATAATAGCAATAACAATAACATTTATAATTAATGAAAATGTACAAGATAGCAGGCATTCTACATAAATTATCTCATTTTGTCTTAATAATCAGTGAGCGAGTATTTTTATTACCACATTATAAGTAAGGAAACTGAGGCGAAAGGGAATGTGCTGATTGTTCAGGGTTGCCCAGCTGATAAGTAGCAGAACATAGATTTGAATCTGGATTATTCTTACTTCAAATCCCCAGTTCTTATACCATGTCAGATGTTACTGCTTCTCTTCCAAACTCTGTTGTATTACTGGGGTGATAAGACCAATGACACTCTAGCTGGGCATCCCTCTAAGAGAACAATGTCCACGAGAAACACTTAGTACTTATGCTCAATCTGATGTCTTTATGTTCCTCTTCATTCAATCTGTGCCTATCTGTGGACTTTAAGAGTCAAGTACATAGGCCGGGCACTGTGTACTTGATTATAATCCCAGCACTTTGGGAGGCCCAGGTGAGAGGATTGACTGAGTCCATGGGTTCGAGGCTAGCCTGGGCAACTTGGTGAGACCTCGTCTCTACAATAAATAAATAAATAAATAAATAAATAAATAAATAAATAAATAAATAAATAAGCCAGGCATGGTGGTGCATGCCTGTAGTTCCAGCTACTTGGAAGGTTGAGGTGGAAGCGTCCTGAGCCCAGCAGGTTGAGGCTATGGTGGCCATGAGTGTCCACCGCACTCTAGCCTGGGCAACAGAGTGAGACTCCAACTCAAAAAAACGAGTTGAGTATGTTTTATGACCACCTATCTCCTAGAGCAGATTTTCTCGATTTTTGATATGCTTAAGAAACTTCTGGGAAAATTGAAATAGAGAAGGGTAAGTTTCAATAAACTGCATTTTAAAGTAACTCCCATCCCAATGGAGAATATTATGAAAAACACAAGGTTATTCTGTTCATCTTCTCTATCCTAAGTAATGGGTAGAATAATCTCAGGCCTAGAAAACGATGACAGGTGAGTCCTTGTATTTTCCTCACTAAAGTTTTCCTGTAAACAAGGATATATTATAATAAAACTATCAATTAGTATTACTTGTGAGATCAATGCTTTTTTTAACCTGTCTCTTTTATTCTGGAATTTTCTAGTCATCTCTGGTGACCCTGTATTGTACTTTATTTTCTCCATGGGCTTTCCTGAAGATAATGAAGATAGTTCTCTTTCTTTTTTTTTTGTGGTCCCAGAGGATTTCTCCTTAGGTTTCATTGTATTATTCTGCCAAATTAAAAAGATATTTAATTTTCCCCATTTCAAAGATTTCATTAATGGCTCTTAATACCTTCTTTATCACTTGTTAACTGTGTGAGACAAGTTACTTACCCACTATTAGGATCAGTTTCCTCATTTGTAAAGGGGAATGGGAGATCATAGTGCTTATGTTATAGAACTGATGCATAATAAAAGAGTCAATACCCCTATGTGGCCTATTTTTGTCATAGTATAAGTAACAGCCTTCCTCTAAAGTTTTGTGGTGCACAATTTATACAGCTGCATGAAGTGACCTTCAAATGAACTAATATTATAAAGAATTTAGCACAATTCCTAATATTTCCATTCCAAAATGGTACCTGTTTTCTAATATTTATCCTTATCTTTGACTATTTTTGTCTAATTTGTTCCTATATCCTTGAAATACATTTAATAGCCACGGTTAAGGTTAATTCTTCTTGCCAGCTAAGCTTGACTTTTTGATTAAGGGCCCCAAATAACTGGGCTAATTAGGAGAGCGGCCCTAATTCTACTGCAATTGTGGAGTTGCTTAAACCCATTCCCTCTCTGCCATCCCAGCCGGCTTATAACCAATGATATGCCTTTGTGAGATGGCTGGTTAAGGTTAAGGGTGCAGTCCATATAGCCATGAAACCATTTTCCCCCCTCTGTGAAATGCCAGCTGGCCCGCCCAGAGACTGAACCATCTACCTTGACCTCATTAGTACTGCACTCCAAGCAGCTGAGCATTTTGCTTTCATTATTTTAATAATGTGATGATGATTATAAAGATACAGCAAGAGCAGTACTGAATTTAGAAATTTCATTATTCCTATTAATGATGCAAATCAGAGGAAGTATGCAAAAGAGAGGATGAATTAGAGTACTCGCATAGAAATCATGGATCTGGCAAATAGGTTTAAGAATTAATATGTGACATATGAGTGTGTGTAAAGAATGTGTGTGTGTGTGTGTGTGAGAGAGAGAGAGAGAGAGAGAGAGAGAGAGAGAGAGAGAGAACTGTATTTCTTTTAGGCAAAAAGTAAGATGTACTAAAACAAAATAATTACAGGTGTGATAAGATAATGGGGTAAAGCATGCAATTCACTTCCTTACTATTTTGCATTTTTATGCCCTTTAGATACTACTAAAGCAAACAACTTGGCAAGAGGAGAAGCAATGTTTAATATGTTTAGTATTGCATTGACTTTCTTTTTTATCCTTTTGTACTAAAAGTTTTAACAGAAAACTCTGTGTGTGTGGGTTTGTGTTTTCAACTTCTACTTCTTTCTTTTTTTTTTTTTTGAGTTGGAGTCTCACTCTGTCACTCAGACTAGAGTGCAGTGGCACACTCTCAGCCACCGCAGCCTCGACCTGCTGGGCTCTGGCGATCCTTTCACCTTAGCCTTCCAAGTAGCTGGAATTACAGGCGCGCGCTACCATGCCTGGCTATTTTTTTTTTTTTAATTGTAGAGACGAGGTCTCGCCAAGTTGCCCGGGTCTCAGACCCACGAGCTCAGGCAATCCACTCGCCTCGGCCTCCCAACGTGCTGGGATGACAGGCTGAGCCACCGAGCTCGGCCTTAGCTTCTATTTCAAAACACAAATCATGGGACTGGGAACATAACATTGAACAAACTATAAGAGAACCCTGTCCACATAAAGCTTACATTCTAAGGGGAAGGGTTAGACATAAAGTAGCTATATGATTAAATGAATGAACAGATTATTTAAAAATTACATATTAAGAAAATATATGACACAGGTAAAAAATGTACATGTTTAAAAAGTGGTGAGAGTGAGGGAAGATGCCACTGCGTGAGTTATTATGTATTTAAGTGAGGGACAAACTTTTATGATGATATCATTATTGGGGAAATTTCCCATACCTTTGGGGTACCTCACAGGGCTGTCTCTGGGATTCCAGGAGGGATATTTCTGCCATTGAGTACTTAAAACAGATTTAAGGCTCAATCCACAAAACAGTACACCCATAAAGCCACCCACTCACCCACAGTGTCCTAGTTCACAAATCAAATTTGAATTACCTTTTCCACACCTTCTATCTGGTTGAGAACCTGGTGACCTGTCTCTGGCCAGGGCTGGCACAGATGGTCTCCTTAGCACAATTTACAAAGCACAGTGAACAAAGCATATAACCTCAGAGAGGGTTCCCCTCCAGGGATGATTCTGCCCATCGTCACCTCTCGCCAACTCCCTCGCTGTTAGAATTGACTTTGCCAGTGTGGTTTTAAGACTTTATAGTTGCAAGTTCAAGACTCATCACAAACCTGTCCTCTTAGTGTTTCAGTCCCCTCAGCTCCAGTGACCTTCATTATGTCTCTACTTCAGTCTCCTAGCAACATAGCCACACTTAAGGACTAGCCTCAGACTCGATCCTCCTCGGTGCTCACAATCACTTTAACTTCTCCGACTTTCTCACTCCTATTCAATCTTCTCTGACTTTTCCCCATAACCTCTACTCCTCCAGCCCTTTTTCCATTTTCACAATTCCTGAGCTTGTCTCTCTCTTCATTTGTCTCTTTACCCAATGTGGAACCTACTGCCAGGCACACCAGTTCTTCCTATGCGTGTATTCCTACGTTGTTCAATTTTTCTGTCTCTGAAAACTTAGACTTTCCCACTTTCTATTACAATTGAGAACTGATGAGAGGTGCTAAAGATTTTTTATTGGTTTTGCCATTGGGTTGTTAAAAGTTATGCTATCTCTATATTAAAATCACTGTAATCCATTTTTTATATCATTTTAAGCTATGGAACATATTTTTTTGTTGTTGTTTAGCAAATATTTAATAAGCACTTGCTGAAGACCAGGCACTATTTTAGGTGCTAGTATTATATGACCATTACTGAGCATCATGTTATCTCTGACTACATGATTGGTCCAAAGGTTCTAAATCCCAAGAAATTGAGAGGGGGAAAGGAAAAAGAGAGAAATAATCCAGAGATATGATAGATAGAGATAGAGGAGAGAGAGAGAAAGAGAATTATATCAAATAAACCTCTGAATTGAGAATTGAGCTAGGCCTGAAGATACATTCACAGCCTGTTCAGTTACATGAACCAATACATTTCATTTCTGTTTAAGTGGCTTTGTGTTTGGATTCTGTCATTTGCAACTGAAAGAGTCCTGAATAAAATAACATAGTTATTTGCATATATATATTATCTTCCCCTATGCAATCATAAGCCAAGCTGCTTGAGAGAAAAGACTGTATTATGCATTTGTATCTTCCAGAATGCTTTGCACATTGTATGTGTCCAATAAATATTTATTGAATGAATAAATCTGTTTATAAAAGAGCTTAAATTTAGATTGATGCAGTCTTCAAACTTCTCTAGAGTGATTTGGATAATAAAGAGCAACACATGGCAGAAGTCTTAAAAATTCCCGCCAATTTGGGATGTTGAACCCTCATCCAACCTTCTACCCTTCCACCATTGTCACTTTATCTGTGTCCCCTTTTAGCTCTTACTCGGAGAGAAGAATAAAGATACATGGATAGCTGTGTTCCTATTGTCAGCAATCAGAATTCCAGGCTCTGAATATAGTGTAACTGAGATGGGGAAAGGAAACACTGCCATTTTGGGATTTTAGTTGTTCTTGATCTAGCTACAAGCTTCTCTTTGTAAGAATGACAATGAGACAATGACTCTCCATCTAGAGGCATATCCTAATGAATTATGACAAAAGGATGACAATGAAAGATTATGACTTTCAGCTTCTCTCTGTGTGTGTGTGTGTGTGTGTGTGAATCTTTCTGTTTCTCTTGTTTCACAGACACACACACACACACACACACAAGATAAAGAATTAAAGAGAAATCCGACAGATGAAGGGCACACAACTGTAAGGAAAACTCACTCTGACTCACAGAGTTTCAACTCCTTTCTTTCTATATCCATAAAGATAAGTACACAGAGAGACAAATCTTTTCATTTATGAAAAGGTCCCCTGTGCATGTCTGGAGTCAGAGAAGTCAAAAGGACCAAGAACTCTTCCTTGAAGCAGACAAAATGTGGGTGGAGGAAAATGAAATGATAAATTCAAACATTTAACAAGAAGGAAATCTTAGACAGTCAAAACAGCATCCTTATTAATTGCCAATTTTAGAGGCACTCTAGCATACAACCACTTTCTTCTGTCTTATTACTTGATGAAAATACAAGAGGATTTGGAGTAGGGGGAGCAAATATATATTTTTTCCAAATGTGCATATGTGTTTTAATTATCCCTCTTGAGATGCATCTTTGCACGGTTGTGCCTTCAATCTGTTGCTTGCAGTTTTGTTTTTGACAGTAGAGTTTATATTATCAGTAGTTGCCTGTTTTGTTTCATGTTTTGTGTTTGGAGAGGGTGGGGGCAATTAGAGTGGCCACCAAACCATACTGCTCACCATCTGGGAGAGGTTAACCGCTTATCATTTAAAGGAAGCTAAAGTACATGAACTCTTCCTATACCCTGTTTCCTGGGGTCAAGACCTTATGCTGCTGAGGCAGGAATAGACGCTGGACTTTTATTTGAAACTGCGTGCCAGTTTGATATTCATAGATTTCTCCTTTGAAAAAATAACCAGGTTACTGACAGGACAATTCCAATAATAACAATAACTAAGTCAGTTGACTGGCAGAGTGTACACTAACAAGCAGCCAGCTACTTACATCACAAATATAAGTAGCAATCCTCCCTCTAATAGCAAATGCTAAATATTCAACATCCTGCATCTGCCTGTGGAGATGGAGATCTTTTTAGGATATTGATGCATAGAAATTCCCACAAACTCCTGCCGTGTTAAGAATGCAAATCATCCTTGATTCAAAACAGGACATGTTCTTAGAAAAGCAGTGCTTTCATTCTAACAGATTTCCTTGGTAATATGGTGGAAACAGGAAAGAGAAACTGTGAAATAGTATGTATTATTAAATGAAAATTTGACAAACTTACTCAAACACAGACTGCTTCACAGGTATCCACACAGGTACATTTGGTAGGCAAGACACATGAGTTCACAATGTCACAAAACTGCAAAAACACAGGCAAAAAAGGGAAACTTAGAAGTCAGAGGTAGACATAGTGGTTCATTATATTAAAAATTCAAATGCATGGCATTTTTGTTTTGCTTTTTTCCTGATTATAAAATTATATAAGGAACACTCTAGAACAAAGCAGCTAGAAAACAACCTTTCAACTGACCATCTTCAGTTTATCTCAGTTAACATGTTAGAAGATTTCCTTCTGGTATTTTTTCAGTGCAATTTTTATGTTCATAAATGTATCAGATACTTTAGGCATGCACTAAAGTTTAGTTCTATACTGATATAGCTCAAATTACTACTACTTTCTTATGAGTCTTAACTTTCAATCTTCTTCAACTGGAGTCTGATACCAGGTCCTCTTATTCTCTGTTCCATTCCTTTTTCATCACTAAGATGAATATAAAGTGTGAATAATAACAGAGCCTCACCATTTTAAGGCAAGGGTAACAAACCTTAAGGGAATGAAACCAGCCCTCTCAGATCCCTGTGCAGTGCTTCTGATACTTATTTAGGTCCAACCAGAGTTGGCTAAGGAAAGCCTGGTGCTCAGTCTCTCCTTGTTGGAGACAAAGAATAAGTACAAGGTTCTTGGACTGTCTTTAGTATTTATGCCATAGGATGCCACTTCCCATCAAGCTGAGATGTCCAGGACTTCCCTTTCATCTTTCCCTAGTCATGATCTGATTGAGAGACTTTCTCCTCAGGACCTCTGTATAACTGTTTTAGTCTCTCTCAGGCTGCCATAACAAAATACCATAGACTAAGTGCCTTAAACAAAGAAAATATATTATCTCACAATTCTTGAGGCTGAAAATCCCTGACAAGATCCATCCTGATTTGGTTTCTGGTGAGGGCTCTTTTTCTGGCTTGTAAACCTGTACTTTCTAGCCATACCTTCATATGGTCTCTCCTTATTGTGTGTGTATATGAGGTAGGATGCCCCCCACCAAAAAACCCCAGAATTTATTTATTTAAAAATGTGTATTTAAGAGTACCCCAAAGTACTCTCCATTTGATGCAATACATCTTTCAAGATGCGTTTTCCACTACTTAAAATGGTTTTTGAACTAGTCAATTTTTATGCCTTTTAGTGCTTCTGCTGTTTTTTGTTTCACCTGTTCCACATAAGCAAAACATTTCCTTTTGAGGATTTTTTCATCCAGGGAAACAAAAAAAAAAAGTCACTCAGGGTGAGCTCAGATGATTAGGAAGGGTAGAGCAGAGGAGTCATGCCATTTTTGTTCAAAAACTGCTGAACATCAGTGCAGTATGGAGAGGTGCACTTACAAATCATCCATTAGGAAAGGGACAAATGCATTGAAAGAAACTCCAGAAAACAAAAAACTTTACTGAAGTCGAACACAGCCTCTCACAACAGTGCTAGCTGGTACAATGGTGCTGATGGGTTCCTAGAACACTTACTAGCAGGGGAAGCCTCTACATGGAGCCTGCTCTCCCAAAAGATAATTCCAGTTTTTGGGAGTCTCCCCACCTCATATGTGGAAGAAAGATGAGAGTGACCTTTCCTGTGTCTCTTCTTATATGGATTAGGGCTCCACTCTTTTGATCGAATTTGACCTTAATTTTGTCCTTAGAGATACCATTTCTAAGAAAGTCACACTGGGTATTAGGACTTCAACATATGAATTTTTCACTTAGTCCACAGCAATACCCCTATCATAATCCTTATTCTCCTACTTTGTGGTTTTTTGTTTTTGTTTTTGTTTTTTTGAGTTGGAGTCTCACTCTGTTGCCCAGACTGGAGTGCGGTGGCACGCTCCCGGCCACCACAGCCTCTACCTGCTGGGCTCCAACAATCCTTCTGCCTCAGCCCTCCAAGTAACCGGAACTACAGGCACACGCTACCATGCCCGGCTAGTTTTTTATTTATTGTAGAGACGAGGTCTCGCCAAGTTGCCCGGTTGGGTCTTGAACCCGTGGGCTCAGGCAATCCACTTGCCTCAGCCTCCTAAAGTGCTGGGATTACAGGCTGAGCCACCGAGCCTGGCTCCTACCTTGCTTTAAGGAGATGGATTTGGGAGAAGTATATGAAAGCATTGGACAAGTGGTCAGGGAAATTACAGTAAGCAAAGAGTAGAGCTAATTCTATAACTGATCAATTTCCAACGAAGGAAATGAGAGAATAAACTAAAGAAAGTTTACTTGCTCACTGTATGGTGCAAGCTCAGGAATTCATGAGATGAATTGTCACAGTCAAGTGACAGCAAAGACAGAACTGAGGTTTAAAAGAAATCATTGCCAGTGATCTAGGCCTATTTCAATAATGGTCTGTGGCTTGGGTGTAGAATAGATGAGAATATTAACTGGGATACATTTAATGATTGGACAATGTAGACCATCTGTTAGACAAATCATTCTTGAGGTATTCATAATGGAAATTTTGTGCTGATTAAGTTGAGGGTATCCTCTAGAGAGGTAATGGAGGAACTATCATGTTGTTATTATATATATATAGGTTTTTGTTCACAGTTCCTGGCTCCATAATGCCCATGACCCTTGTCATCATCTTTTGTTATAATGTTGGGGTGCTTTAGGCCTTAGGAGAAGGTCTCAGGAAACAGAATCTCTCCCTCTCTCTCTGACCTTTTCTTGTCTTCCTTTTACTTGCACAAGGCAGGACTCTAATCTGATAGTGTATCAAAAGACCTTTATTCTAGAGAGGATCCTACTCTGGAGGAAAGATCAAGAAGAAGCTGAATGACAGGCCTTGCTGGGTTTGCCCATTCGGTCTATCAGTATGAAATCATGTCCTTTTCATCCAATCACATTTCTCCACAGTTGTCAATCATGTCTAGGTAATGTAGCCTTCACCAAGACCCAAAAAAGACGAAGTTCAGAGAACTCCTGTGTAGCTGAACACGTGAAGGTTGCTGGGGGGATTGGAGTGCTCAGGGAATGCATGAAAACTTTGCACCCCTTTAAAATACCTCACCCCATACATCTCTTCATCTATATCCTTTGTAATATTAGTGATTATAAGCCAGTACATATAAGTGTTTCCTTGAGTTCTGTTAGCTACTTCAGTAGATTAATTGAACCCAAAACTACTCCAGTAAATTAATTGAACCCAAAGAAGGGAGTTCTAGGAACCCTAATTTGGAGCAAATTGGTCAGTTCTGGAGACCTAGACTTGATCTTGTGGAAATGAGCCCTCACCCTGTGGGATCTGGCACAATCTCCACGGAGACAGTGTCTGAATTGAATTAGAGGGCACCCAGCTGGTGCCTACTGCTTGGTATGGAGGTGGGGGGACATCTCCACATTTGGACACATAATTCTTATTAGGTATTGATAATTGCTGTGATAGTGGAAGAGCAGAGGGAAAAACACTGTTTGAGAAAGTTTTTCCTAAACAGGAGTCAGTTAAAGATAAAAGATAATATGAACAATGGATAAGTTTATAGTGATTAAAACTACTTTTTCTCAGAAAGATCATTGATATCGGGTTGCATATTTTAAACTTGCTGGATGGAGACTGTCAGGTGGAACTCTGGGTACAAAGATGAGAAAATATTTGGAGTATGGGAGTCATTCCTAACACCTACGATCACATCTCACCTGCAGTCTCTTCTTCCACTTAGATTTACAGATGTTTCTTACTGGATCACTTGAAAATATCAACAAACATGAGCCATGCATGCATTAGTAGTTTGAAGAATTGTTTTAGACACAATAAAGACATAAGAGTAGAAAAATAGATATTTCCCTTAGGGATGCATAAGTGTTTTTCTCATAGACAAATCAAGATCTCAGGAAGTATAATGATAGAAACTTTTATAATTAAATATATAAATGTGGAGTTGTATGAATATAATTTAACGAAAAATTATTAAAAGATAAAACAAAATCATCTGACTTAGCTAAAGGATTAAAATGTCTTTATTTTGGTTTAAAATGTGGTTTGGTTGCCAGCCTCTGATTCTAACTCTTCCAATTCTCTGCTCAAATGATACAGCAATATCCCTTGAAAGGTGAAAAGGCACAAATGTGGCAGAGTTTGCTAGCTATCCTCATCCTTCTCCCTTCTTTATTTCCTTAGTAATAAAAGCCTTTTCTTTAAGGTAAGTGCATGATCATTCACAACAAGACTTTTTTTCCCAGCTCAGTCCTTCCCTCAAAGTGATCATGGGTCTGTAAGTTCAAGTCTATAAAATATAAGTAGAAGGGTCATGGAAACTTATTGGAACTTCCCTTAAAAGGCAGTTTGTGCATGTCCTTTGCCCTTTTTTCCTAGTCCCTTTCTCCTTTCTGTTGATGACAATGTGAGTGCAGGGATGACATTGCCCATACTGTACTGTAATGTGACCTTGACAATAGAAGCCACAACAGAGCAATCTGATAGAAGGAGGCTGTACCCAGGGAGCTTGGCCTAGAGTGCGTATTTCTAGTCTGTTCACAGCTTTTTGGCTCAAAGTTGAGACAAATGCTAACTGAAACACTATGATGCCATCCCAAAGCAAAGCTATCCATCAATCTTCTTGCAGTCTTCTAAAACTATAAGACTGATAAAATTGGATTGAAAGACCCCATCAGTGATGAACCAGAAACAGAAGACAACTACTCATCTGAATCTGGATGGAGAAAAAAAATCTTTTTATTATCTCTCTCTTGGATCTGAAACAAAAGAGTTTGTACCAATCTGACAACTAAACAGGTACTGACTAGGGCAACCAAGCTTTGCTCCTGCTACTTTTTATCTGCTCCCCTTTCCACATCCAGTTTGAGTACTGTATCTTCCAGAAAACAAAATAGATGAGATGTGCGGGATGATAAGCTGTGATACATTGTGTTCTGGAACGTGTAATTGTAACAAGTAAAGAATCAGGTAAGGGAGAGATAGAGGCATCATCTGTTTTTTGTGGTCAGACAATCAAGCACTTGAGCTAAGACACTATCCTGTTTCAATCCAGTAGAGCCACACATAACAAAATATTAAAAGGTATCAGGAATTAGGCTAAAAGTTGTGGAAATGAATCTCCAAATATTTGAGCAGCATCAAAGCAGATCATGACAAATGCAATCTATAAATCATATCTGTTAATAAATAAAAAGCATGAATAAGTTTGCCCTCTATGTAAGGCTGACTAAATAGATATTCAGAGATTAAAGGAAAGAAAACACAACCTAGAAAATGATACAAACTTGGAAAATAACGACAACTTGAGACAGAAGAACAGCTCTCTAATAAACATTATGCTAGGTAACAGAGTCCACATTAGAAATTTTTTTTGTTATTTCCATAGTACAGAAGATCACATTGTATATATGAAACAAGAAAAAAAGCAATAAGAGGAAAATGGCTTGAGATGAAAAGACAGTAGAATATTTAACAAAAACTAATGGAGTACTTGATTGATTGTAAAGAAACTTACACACGTCAAAATTGAAATCTAAACTGGATAATTTGAAATAACATATTAATAAAAATTCAAATTAATGATATAGTAAACACACTGAGAAATTCATATAATGTACACTAAAAAAAGTACAAGAACCATAAATTTACAGAAAAAAGATTTACAGCTGGAAGAATCCAAGAGATAGAGGACAGAGAGTGTTCTTTCTTACCTGGACTAATAACTAAATGTGTTCAGTCAGGAAGGAACTGAAAACTTTGAACAGAAGCAATGATTACAGACATAATTGGAGCTTAAAGATGACATGAGATAACAGATCAAAAGAGACCTCCATAATACAGCAGAATCAATAAAAATATATTCTTGTCAAGAAATCTACTGGAAATATTTGGAAGTTGCAAATACAGTTTAGAAGTGGCCAGACAGCAGGAATGCTGATTGCCTTCTCTGTAGCAGTAAGGGACAATGAACAATGAAACAATGTCTACAATATATGTAGCCAGGAATAACATTTTGGGATATGTTTAATAACCCACTGGTGTTTTCTCTTGTGAAGGTTTTTGAAAGCTTTATCATATATTTAATGGTCTAGAAATATATCTATACAACTTTAAAAAAAATTACTTTAAAATGTACAATAACTAAGAAATGAAACAAAATGAAGAAGTCCATCATAGGGAAACCTGATGGAAAATAGATTAGTATGGAGTATTAAAATTATTTAACAGCAGAGCTAAATAATTATAGTAAATTAAGTTACAAAACTGAAGTCAAATACTTAAAATAAAGGTTTGTGATACAAAATTATAATTTAAGAACTCAGAGTTATCACAAGAACAAAAAATAGAGTAGTCAGATAAAAAAATGCTAAACCCTTAATTTTACAATAGAGTGACTCAAGAACACTAATTATTAACTCTATAGTTAGAGAAATATAGATTCCTAAATTACTGACATCAGGATACTGCTTCTCTTGGGATTTGTGGAGTCCACATTAGAAAATTTAAGGAAAAGATCTGAAATAAGTAGAGCAACATGTTAACATCTGTTAAGTCTGACTGCAACATGGGTGTCTGTTGTAGTTACACTACTTTCTGTAGTCTCCCATATGTTTGTAATATTTTACATTTTAAATTATTAGTTTGGGAAGTTGTAAGATAACCACTAAGTAGGATTAAAAACAAAATATGTACTGATTCATCACTGAGAAAGAAAATAGCAAACAAACTACACACCATGCAAGAAATTATGGTATAGCAAAGTATAGAAAATGTGGGGAAAAAAACAGAAAAAAATAATGAAAACAATATGGCAAAATAAGACCACGGATTCATTATGAAAATTACTGTAAATGGTTTAAACTCAACTATTAAATAACCAGTGATAATGATAATAGTATTAAATATCTATTATCTCTTAATTTATATCTGGAACTATGCTATATGCCATCCTGCATGCTTTAAACGTTTTATGTACCTTAATCCTCATGACAACTCTGAATCAAGTATTCTTATTATCTTAGTTGATAAAAATCATTCAACTAAGAGATTTATCTTTTAAAAAAGGTTAAAGTAAGAGATGTTTAATAGTTTTGTCCAATATGCCAAAAGAACCCATTAAATATTAACACTATACAAACAGAATTAAAAGCAAAAATCATTAAATGCTCTATAAAGATTAATTTATACTTATAAAAAAGATTCTGATAAATATTTAACAATGTAAGCTTTTATACTGAATAATGTAACACTGGAATAATTGAACAAAATTAGTGGAAATGTGCTATGGTCTGAAAGTTTGTGTCCTCCCAAAATTGCTATGCTAAAATCCTAACACTCAAAGTGAGGACACTAAGAAGTTGTGCTCTTGGGAGGTGACGAGATCATGAGGGATTGGTGACATTTTTAACTGCAAAGAGTTGGCTATTCTTTCTTACCACATGAGGACACTGAGAAGGCACAACCTATGAATCAGGAAACAGGGCCCCACTGAACACTGTATCTGCCAGTGTCTTGATCTTAGACTTCTCAGCTTCTAGAACTGTAAGAAATATGTTTCTGTTGTTCCTAAGCTACTTAGTCAATGGCATTTTGTTAGAGTACCCTGAAGGAGCTAAGACAAAATGAAAAAAATAAAGTGACAATAAAATGTTTTTAGACATTTCTAGATCGAGGAGATAAAATGAAAATAGTGTCATAGAAAAAACTGTTTAATCTAGAATGTATGGACAGACTTCTTGGGTTCTAAGAAATCTTCAAGCTCTGCATAAATTATTGTTTGTGTGTGTGGCTGTGAACTTCTCTGGAAATAATGTATCCTCAAAAGAGGTCCATGATTCCCCTCAGAACGTGTATGGAGATTCCATGTGTATGTGTGTGTGTGTCCACACACACATACACAAATAGCTATGTATTTTACTCTTCAATAAGAGATTACATTGTTTTTTAAAATCCTTGGAATATTTACATACAAAAAATAGATTTCCTATAAGTATATTAAAGATTATAAGGTGAAAAATTCAATTAAGAAAAATGAAAAAAATCTGTATTAAGAAATATATGATAGCCGGGCTCGGTGACTCAGCCTGTAATACCGCGCCTTGGGAGGCTGAGGTGAGTGGATTGCCTGAGCCCGCGGGTTCGAGACCCGCCTGGGCAGGCGAAACCTCATCTCTACAATAAATCAAAAAATCAGCTGGGCGTGGTAGCGCGTGCCTGTAATTCCAGCTACTTGGAAGGCTGAGGTGGAAGGATCGCCGGAGCCCAGCAGGTCAAGGCTGCAGTGGTCTGGGCGACGGAGTGAGACACCTACTCAAAAAAAAAAAAGAAATATATGAAACATGACTAAAATGAAAATGCATAGAATTTCAGGATGTACATTTTCTTCTATATTATAGATGTAGTATAATTTTAATTAAACAAGTAATTGCAGTTGAGTGTGATACCCTTTAAACTTTGAGTTCTTTCTGATAAATGTATTCTAATAAAATAATCACAAGTTTAGTAGACTGTTTAAGAAAAGGGTGATCTTTGGTTCATTTTTTTGAAAAGGTTATATACAACAAAATACCCCACAATAGCAGTAAAATTGAATAAACTGTGACACAGTCATATAGCAAAAATATAATCTAGAGCCATGCTTAGAACAGAAAAAAGGAAGAAAGTGCTCAAGATATAATAGCCATTTAATTTAAAAAGCAGTTCATCAGACTTTTTATATGGTCGTGTTCTACCATATATAATTTTTCAAAATATTCATTTTTAATGAAATCATGTTCTTTGCAGCAAAGTGGATGCAGCTGGAGGCCATTATTCTAGGGAAATTAACACAGAAAGAGAAAGCCAACTACACATGTTGTCACTAATAAGTGAGAGCTAAACACTAGGTACACATGGGCATTAGAAGGGAAACAACAAGCGCAGATACCGATGTCAGGTTATGGACAGCATGATTTCCCCCAATCTCTAGGGGAATTGTTGAAAGGACTCCACCACAAGCAACCAGCGGCCATTGCCTTACTAGACTCTGGTATGGCCATGTGCTCTTTGAGCTATGGCTGTCTCCATGCTTCCTGGCTTTGGTTCCCCTCTCTCACCTTGGGGAGGTGAATCTTCTCTCTTCCTTCTCTTTCTCTCTCTGATTTACTTCTAAATAAACTTTTCTTTTCTTAAAAAAAAAAGAAGGGAAATAACAGACACCGGGGACCCCCTGAAGGGGGAGGGAAGGAGGAGAACAAAGGTTGAAAGACAACCCACTGGGTACCATGCTCACCATTGGGTGACAGGATTATTACAAGCCCAAACCTCAGCATTATGCAATATATCATATAAGAAACCTGCACATGCCGTGAATGGTGGCTCACACCTGTAATCCCAGCACTTTGGGAAGCAGAGGCAAGAGGATTGCCTGAGCCCAGGGGTTCAAGACCAGCCTGGACAACCTGGAGAGACCTTTTCTCTACAATTAATTTTTAAAAATTAGCAAGATGTGGTGTCACATGCCTGTAGTCCCTGCTACTTGGGAGGCTGAGGAGGAAGAATTGCCTGAGACCAGCAGGTCGAGGCTGTGGTGGCCATGAGCATGGCACTGCCCTCCAGCCTGAGTGACAGAGTGAAGCTCTGATTCAAAAAATGAAATAAAATAAAATAGAAACCTGCATGTGTACTCCTTGAGTCTAAAATAAATAAAATAAAATAAAATATTTACATAATTGTATAAAAAATAATAAGAGGAAGAATCACTATATTACAGATGTATATCTAACAGATTAAATAATATTTTAACTTTACTGTCTATATGTATTCATAGTTTCCTTTGTTGTTCATAACAAATATATATTTCACAACTGGAAAAAAGCAGTGGATTTACATATTATTGTTATAATTTATTTGATAACTTTTTCATATTTATACCAGGCTTAAACATAGATTTATAAATTTTTTAAAAAGATTTTTGGAACTGAAACTTAAAATTCAAAATTATGAAGATGGGTTTAGAGGTGTTACTTGTAGGAGGGTCAAATTGACATGATCTTCTTATCAACAAAGAATAAGAACAAGAAACAAAAATGAAGACTAGCTCCAACAAAGGAAAAGAACAGTGTCTTATTTTTTAAAAACAGAGAAATTTAGAAGCATAATTGTCTCTATAAGAGTTCAAAATGCTGATATTATACATTAAAACAGTTTAGGAGTGTTTATACCAATATTCGCAAGACTTATAAACCGATTTAGCATTGTCTCATACTCAGATTGCATGGAAAATAAGTTTTCTATCTTTAAAAATATAAAAGCTAGGGTTGAGTAATAGATTGAGAGTTTTATGCTTATGAGCATAAACTGTGATTGTTTACTGTGCCTTAACAATGATGAAATCACTAAAGTCTTCATAGCAAGACACAAAACCCTAGGGAAGCTATTAAGAATTCAGTATTAACAGTTCATGGAGGAAAATGGATTCCACTTACTAAAATGATTTTGAAATGTTTTCTATAAAATGCAAATATTGCAGCATTGTGAAGTTGGGCATTTTAGATAGGTTTTATTTGAATCTTTGTTCTTACACAGTGCGATGTGCTATTTCCAGTGGAATCAAAAAAATTATGTCTAGTTAATAGTGGCATGTAATAAACTTCAGGTAAGTACAGAAGAAAGGAGACTTTTAAGGCTGAGAGGGTCTGGGCCCTGAAGGCCACTTCCAGACATCGTAACATTGTCCTGGCTCCTAAAAGTATGCAATAGATAGGACTTTGGTCCAAACTGGAACATTTCTGACACTTCACCCAGATCCATATCTTCAATGTCTTATTCTGTCCAGACATTTTAATACCCCCACGGCAAATGGTAGCAATTCTTATAACCCTGACTGAGCCCACTTTTGCATAATGCTCAAGAATTCTCTATTTGCATCCTCAGCAGAGAGAGAGAGAGAGAGAGAGAGAGAGAGAGAGAGAGTCAGAAACTAACAACTGTCAAGGAAAAGCAAGCATGTTCATTTGATAATAATTAATCCATGCTTAGAAAAGACCAGCAAATGTTGCTGTGCCTCATTTGATTTTTAGTCACTTTATAATGACAGTTAAAGGAGGAGACTGCCAGGTCCTGAAATTGCTCTTGTTTAGTTTCTGAAGAGTGCTACTTTTTTGCAAGCAGCTTGTCAGAGCATAACTAAAATGGAGAGCTTGTATTTCTGGAATGGAAGAAAAACAACATTCAGAGACAGACTAGTGATTTCTGTGCTGGTGTTCATAACTATCTTTCCAATTGTATCAATTCCTCATTAAAGCTAAATAGATATCTTTCTTAAAAATATCACCATTTTTTATTTTGAATCTTGTCCATTATACAGCATTTCCTAGTTCTTACTTAGAATAAACATAAATATTGAATAAACTGAAAAAAGTCTTTATTGGATAGAGATTTACTAAGGGTTCAGAAAAAGAAAACAAACAGAAATAAATCAAGAATTGTTTTGTCTTCTTTGTCGACGCCTCTCTCAATTAGTCTGTGTGTCTGTTTCCATCTCTCCCTGTGCATCCGTGTTAATGTGCTTGTCTGTATCTGTCTTTACTCCCGGGCTCTTTATTTTGGTCTTTTTTCCCTGTAGCCTGCCCTTCCCACAATTTCTTCCATTTTCCAGTTCCCGTGAAGGTTGATTGGTGGATTTACGTGGAATTCAAAATTCCTCGCTGGAAGTACTGCCTTGAGTCCAGCTTAGAGAGCATGTACTCAGAGGCTTCCCTCACACTTGGTACATTGCCCTCCCCTGCACCACACTTGCTGTAACCTGACATTCCGACCCCATAGATTCCCTCAGGTACCTCATGCCTTGTTGCAGAGCTTAGTGTTCCAGACCATTACATTCATAGAACGGGCCAAGGACGAGAGCATCGATTTTCAATGGATACACTTGCCAGCGCAGTCACCTCTCTGTGTCGTCTGTGTCCTGTTTTGTCTCAGGGCCAGAAAAGAAAAAGAAAAAGTTTTGGACTTGACAGTGAGAAAAAAAATAAAATAAAGAGGCTTTTTTTTTTTAACACCCGAGAAGGGAAAATAAATTATGTAGAATTATGTCACATCAAGAAAAACATGATTAAAATAACCTGATATAAATATTCATCCATGGCTTGACAGAAGGGTGGTAGTAAGAAGAGTGCTTGCAGCTAACTGCTATCAGAGATCTCTTTAAGTGAACTGCATTTTAAAAGAATTTATGATTAGGGCTGTTGGCTGGAACTGTAGGAGTTCTTTTTTATTTTTTATTTTTTTGGTTGTTTTTCGTTTTCTTTAATCTTGGAATTTTGGATGCCCAGCTTCCTGATGAAGTGAATTTCTCTCTAATCACAACAATCCCAGGTGGTTTGCCTCACTCACACCAGGACCTTTCAGCCTGACTCACTGTAAATGGGAAGAAGCACATAATCATGGCAACTTATTACCCTTTATTCAGTAGTCTCTTTGTCCCTAGAATGAAAATGATGCTTAACTTCTTTTTAATTATTCCTCCACCTTCACTGTTCACAGAACAGTCATACCATCCTGTCTGGCCACCTCCTTTTTCCCGTTATGAGAAACGTTCCCTTTCCTCAAGCCCTCTCCCATTCCCACCTCTACCAGCATTTTCCATTTGAATTTTCTGAGATGAGAAACATGTTCTATACTTTCACCGTCCAATACAATAACCACTAGAAACATGAGGCTTTTGAGCACTTGAAACAACTGAGGAATGAAAGTGTGATGTTATTGAAATTTAATCAGTTCAAATTAAACAACCACATGGACCTCGTGGCTACAATATCGGACAGCTTGAAACCCTTGAAAATGTTAGCAGAACCTCAAACCATAAGAATCCTTGAAAATGAAGGGCATACCCTCATGGAAATTGGAACTGGTAGCCAATTCCTGAACAGAACCCGAAACCCACAGGCCATAAGAGACAAGATAGACAAGTGGGACCTCATTAAACTAACAA
>CAUYQG010073948.1:0-18070 GCA_963574415.1 Tarsius wallacei
TGGTTCCCATACCCATCTGTCCTAGCTCTTGAGGAAAGCACCACACAACATAGTATATCAACCATCAGTTCACTGCATATACCACATTCTGAAGGGTAACCCCCAAACCCAAAGTCATCTCTTGTTCCAGGCCCCGTTCAAACTTGGGTAACGTTCAGGTAACTTATACATGGGTCCAAGAAGTATTCTCAAGTACATTAAATGCTGCCTCCAAAGTCCAAAGAGGCTTACTGAGCACTGAGTCTCTTTTATACAAGACTCCTAAATTTTTTTTTTCTTCTGTGTGACAGTCTCCAAAACTCCCTGGAGTTCATTCCTCACTCTTTGCCACTCATGTGGAACATGCTACTGGGACATCAGAGTACATAATAATTCCTGTTCAATGTGTCTAATTAGCCTGATGTCAGAAATACAGTGAACCAGCATGATATGCTACAGAATGTCAAGAAACTTAGGGTCTGTGAGGACTATATTGCCACAAAGAACTGGAGGATAAACATAACCCTGAGACAAGACAGTGATTATTCAATGACAGGAGATATGGCCATTTTTAAACACTGCCGTGGAGGCTTCTGAATGATAAGTGGCAAAACTGAGCCTGCCATTTCCTTTTTCAAAGTTTCTAAAGCAGATTAAAAAAAAACAAACAACCAACTTCATAATTACCATTGCCACAACTTTACTATACTGTATAAGCCAATAACACACCGTCTCCTGTACTTCTTCTCAGTCCATCATCAGTTAAAGTTTGAATTATACTAACGCTACTGCATGCTGAGAGTTACCACCTACCACTAGCAGTGGGTCTGGTCACTTTGTGAACAGTTTATTACCAATTCCAGAGTCCTGTCTTGAGGTTTGTTAGACATATGTTACTAGAGCTACTGCTAATGCTAACTATCTTAGTATAACCTGGGATTTTCCTAGAAGCAGAGACTGAGTTAGGACTTGCATACATATATTTCCTTTGGGGATATGCTCACCATTTGGGGGTTCCTTCAGAGGAACCATTTAAAACATCAAAGTTCTGCTGGGCACAGTGGCTCAAGCCTTTAATCCCAGCACTTTGGGAGGTGAAGGTAAGAGGATTGCTTGAGCCCAGGAATTTGAGACCAGCCTAGGCAACAGTGAGACCTCATCTCTACAAAAAATAAATAAATAAATAAAACATCAAAGTTCTCTGCCTATGGATGGAAAAGAGACTGCTATCTATCTACTCTTATAGCCACTGTTTAGCTTTAAGAGTTGTTAAGTCCCTCATCCTTTCAACTTTGAACACGCATTAGAGTGACTGAGGGCTTTTGCAAGCGAATGTGACAGAGATGCCCAGAGGCAGAAAATGAGAGCTCCCTGATGCAGCTGATATGAGGTTCTATCAGGTTACACCTGTTCACACCATATTTCTATACCAATGTTGTAGGGAGGCGATCTGGTGAAGAAAATAGACTTGAGAGGATGTGAGGTAAGGCATGAGCAGTGTCTAGGGCAAACCATGTTCTTGTGAGGAAAGGAAGTGTGAAAATCCTGGTAAACACTAGTCAGGCACACCATAGACTCCATTAAATGCTTCATAAGATCACAGTCTGTAAATTCGATGAGGCCAAGGGTCTTATTTTACCTAGTAAGTATCGCATAAATGAGTGAAAGAACAAGTGAATAAATGAACAGTGCTTATAGCTGAATTCCTAGCAGAATAATTTTTTCAATTTTAAATTTTTAGCTATTATAGATACATATACATAATAGTTGTCCTGGAATAAATTTTTAAACTTGTCATCACACTTACTAAATCGGTGCACATATGACTCAAGTAGCAGTGAACTAAAATATTTGATCATGTTTTATAAAATGCACAGTATACTGACAATTCGTTACAATTATGTCTTTAAAACAGCCACAAAAATAAAAGGCAGGCTAATTTCTAAAGGTTTAGTCAATAGAACAAATATAGAAGATGTAAATTATGAATAAGTGATTGCTATGTAGCGAAAGTTAACTTGAAAGATACTTTTGAAATGAAGCAGAGTTTAAGGTAGCTCAGAAAATTGCACATATTGTAGTCTTAGTTTATTTTTATGTTTTATTTTCAGTTTTGAGAAATATTATCTTCTGCTCTACACTGTTCAAAAGCAAAGAGATATACAAGCCTGGCATATTCATAAAGCTATGTAGCTTCTCCAGAAACCTCCGGATCTCTACCTAATATGTACACTTTTATGTATTTTGTGAATGTATTTAAGAGAGAGAATAATAGAGTAAAAAGGAAGACAATAAAACAAGGTTTTGACTTACTCTCAATTGATTATAAAGAGTTGACCCCACCACAGGAAAAGATTTCCGAATTCATTTATTTTCATTTCGCAATAATTCAAACTGATGTTTTTGTTGTGGTGCTTGCATGTCTCCATTACTTTTATGATACAAAGCTCATGTATCTAAGATGGCCGGTTATGGTGAGACAACAGCAATGAAGAGCGTTTTTATGAGAATAGTGCTAATAGGCTTCAGCTGTGAGCCAATGACTCCAAAACTCAATATTGACAACTTCTCCTTTTGTGGTTTCCAACTTTTCTAAGTACACCATTTTTTAAAACTAAATTTTAAAAAATTATCATGTTCACTCATAACTACTCTTAATGCAATATCTTTAAATGAATTTGTATTTTATTAATTAGAAGAGTATCTAAACATAATTTGAAAATAGCAGTACAGAAAATATATTCCATTTACAGTCATGGCTTACTTGCTGATAGCGGAGTAGTGGGAGAGGGGGAATTTGAAATACAGACTCTACTTCCTAGAAAACTTTCTAAAACTGCTTGTTTCATCTGTAAAAAAGATCATATATTTTACTACATGTTGTAAGTATTAAATGAAAAATTTATGTAAAGTTTTTACCATAATATATAGCATATGTTGAGCTCTTACTACATGTCAATTAGTTTTTTATTAGTATACATGGAGGTCTACTGCCTATTTGCAATGACATTGATCTTTTCCCCAAAAAAGATTGGGAAAAACCACTTTAATTAATCTAGCCAGTTTAGGTTTCTGAGCAAAGACTATTTAGGCCACGATAGCTATCGTGTAGAAATAGAGACATTGATATTAAACATCAATGCTGTCTTAGGAATTTTTTTGGCTAGTCCATTGAGGATTCTATTTAAATGATAATGTATTTTATTAAAATTTGACAAATTTTGTAGTAAATCTTAAAATAATCCCAAACAAGTTGATAATTAAAAGCAAAATCTGTTTGAAAATAATCCTCACCATTTCTCAGGTTATACTATAAATCATTGATCTTTTTAGTAAGAACTCTATGTATATATAATAACAACAAGCTTCTTTATTTTTCAGGTAACCTCTATTCCTTGTAAAAGCTAATTTAAATTTTAAGCATTTTACATATCTCAGATAATACATCATGAAGGAAACATAAGAGATAAAGTAGAGAAAAAAGGCAATAACAAAAAGATAGGCATTGCTATTTTTTCTCCTACTGTTACTCAAAAAAAAGTTGTTTTATCTACTGTTTATACACTTTTCGTAGCTATTCCCTGTTGCTTTATAGGCTATTAAATGTGGGGTTTGCTTTTTTGTTTGTTTGCTTTTTGCCCACAGCTGTTCTATATTTTACTTTTATGATTAAGCCAGAAATATTGTTTATTGACTAGAAGAATAAAAATAAATACAGCACGATCACAGGTCGAATTCTTCTTGGTACTTAGTGACTTTTTCAATAAACAAGGTATAAAACTTTAAAAAATAAATTGTCTTGAGAAGGGCTGCTCATTATAAGACAAGTTTCCTGGGCAATAGTGGCACAATTATTCTTAGAACTAAAAGTTATGTTATTTTTATCCTATAACATCATGTTGTATACCTAAAATATATACAAAAATAAAATTTAGTTTTTTAAAAAGTGTATGATTTTATCTACTAGAGGACTGTGAATACCAGGACAAATGTGGAACAAATAATTTAGAAGCAATTAGGCTCACCAGGTTTCTCCAGGTATAAACTATCTACATAAAGAGGTTTCACTAAAAATTTTGCATCCAAAAGCAGTGATCACTGCTTAGCTTATACAAATATTTCTTAAAATATAATTATCACCCATTCTATTCCACTAGAATTATGCTTCATAAGGGCAAATATTTTTGTCTGTGCTTTTGTTACTTTATCCTCAAAACTTAGAAGTGTCTGAATCAATATAATTTTGTTTGAATGAACAAATGAATGAATATCATGTTAGTGATAGTCAAAGTACTGGATTGGACACTATAATTATATGTTTTGAACAATGTGTGGCTATGATTATGCCACAAGCCTGCAGATTAAGAAGAGTTATGCTTAAAAAATGGTGAGGTTTGTTACTTTGCTTCTTCCTATGAATTGTGACACAAATCAACATTTGAAGAATCCAAATATCTAATAAGTTCTCCATGAATGAGTCATGAATGAGAAAAACAATGTATTCTAAAATTAAAAAAATAACCAGAAGTTATGGTATATGTGTTTGTTTTGAATTGAGTGTGTGTGTTAGCTATCTGCTTTAAATGTTAATGGCTATCCATTAACTTGTTATCATGAAATCCATTTTATATATAGTTAAGGTTAATTGATGGTACTTGCTTACAAATCTTTTAACACCAAAGTTCATGCCTCTCTCATTGTTCTTTCAAAGAGATTGCTAGGTCAACCAGGAGAAAGTCACCTACACTGCCTATCACTGGTGATGATCTGGACTAATCCAACTAGTGGGAAATACTCTGGGCATGAAGTTAGGTTCTATATTCTAATGCCAGAGATTCCAAGTACCATTGGAAAATTCAGCTTCCTTGTAAAATTAACTTACAATGTTCTGCCCACCAATGCATAGGATTGCTGTGTGAGTCAAATAAAGTAAATAACACAGGAAAGTAATTTGTAAATTGCAAAGTAACTTTGATGTATATAATATTACTGGTGGTATTAGCACTCATCTATTCCTTCCATATTGTCTAAAAGACAGAGTATTTTGGGAGCAATGACTTCACATCAAAATTTTTGGTGAAAGCAAAAGTCCCAGATCTCTAAAGTAAGATTACAAAAAGTAAATAATACATAGACTCCCATAAATGCCAGTAATTTTACTGCACTATAACCCTTCACATTTAACTGGACTCCTTTTTCAGAGTGCATTCTCATATAGAAGTAACATGACAGAACCTTGAAAAAAAGAAAAAGGAGAAGTATTTATTTATTATGGAATGCAAGTGAGAATTTACTACATAAGCAGGTTGCATGCAGGTGAAGTTTGGGCTTCTAGCTGGCCCTGTCTCCCCCAGTAGTGCACCAGGTACCCAGTGTGTTGCCATGGGCCCTCCTCCCTCCTTACTCCCTCCCCTAGCAGTGTCCAGTATCTCCTGATCCCACCCTTGTGCTCATGTGACCGGTGACCAGGGCTAATTAAGAATGAGAACATGCTATATTCAGTTCTTTGTTTCTGTGACAGCTCTCTAGGTATGATGGTCTCCAGCTATATCCATGTTATAGCAAGGGCCATGATTTTGTTCTTCTTTATGACTGCATAGCATTTTATCATGTATGTGTACCACATTTTCTTAAACCAGTCCAATTTTGATGGGCATCTGGGTTGGTTCCATGTTTTCTCTATTGTGACTAGTGCTGCAACGAATATGTTAATACATGTGCAGGTGGGTTATTTTTGGTAGAGTGATTTATGTCCTCTGGGTATATTCCCAGAAGAGAAATCGCTGGGTCATATAGAAGCTCAGTTTTTAGTTAGAAAAGGGAGAAGTTTTTGAAGTTATCATCACTGATTATGCACTAAGCCCTTGTTTAAATTCTTCACATTTGAAGTGAAAATCATAAATGAACTTACTAATGGAGAATTAACAGAAATTCCATTTTTAAAAGAAAATAACTGAATTAGAAATAGAACAAGAATAAAAGTAATTTTTCTATTACCGGGAAACAACTCTACTTTACTACTTCTTTTTATATTCAGTCAAATTTTTGGATTTTATATATAATACAAATGTTGACTGATATAACAAAATCAGAATGAGCTTCACTATTTTTTAAACATAACTCTCCCTAACCTGCAGTCATAATAACACATTTTTCATAACACACTCTTTTTTTTTTTTTTTCTTTTTAAAGTGGGGGTCTTACTCTGCTGCCTAGGCTGGAGTGTGATGGCATAATATCGCTCACTGCAGCCCTGACCTCCTGGGCTCAGGCAATTTTTCCACCTCAGCCTTCCAAGTAGCTGGGACTACAGGCATGACATGCCCAGCTAATTTTTCTTAGTTTTATTTTTTGCAGAGACAAGGTCTCCCTATGTCGCCTAGGCTGGTCTTCAACGCAATCCTCCCACCTTTCAAATAGCTGGAATTATAGCCATGAACCACTGCTCCCAACATATTCTTTATTAACAGACTAAGTTCGTAAGATCCCTTTCTCACTACCTTATTTCCACATTCGAGTAGAGATAGTGTCTGTCTTACAATAGTTTAACTTAGAATATTTGGACTCTATGATGGTGCAAAAGCAGTATTCATTCAGTAAACTCCTCAACTTATGGTGGGGCTATGTCTGGATAAATCCATCATAAATTGAAACTATCATTAAGCAAAAAAGAAGCACTTTCGATTTACAGCATTTTCAACTTACAACGAGATTGTTGGGAATGTGGCCCCATTGTAAATCAAGGAGCCATGTGTATTCCAAATGATTGTTTGACTGAACTAGGTAACAATTTGACTACTATCTAATCAATCCAATCAAAAAGATAACTGAATTGCACTAATTAAACTCTGAAATATCAAGAATGAGAAAAATAATGAGAAAACACCTTGATAGTATATATGATTTTCAACTTACAGTGATTTGACTTATGATTTTTTTTCCTTTAGGATAAACATATCAGGGTATTAAATGCATTTTCAGCATCCAATATTTTAAACTTATAGGAATGTAGCCTCATTGTAAGTCGAGGAATATCTGTATTGTACTCTTTAATTTTTTAAAAAATTCTCTGTAACATTGCAAGTACTATTCTAAAGGTCTTGTTTTTCTCTGAAAGATCATATTGACCTAACTTAATCAGTGCAAACTTGCCTCTATGCAGACTACCAAATATTTTGCCTGTGAATAATCCTAGAAGGTAAATGTTAATCTAGAAAAAAAATACACAAAAGTAATATTAAGCTCAAATCCCAAATAAATACTAAATACACTAATTAAATGCACTGGAAAACCTAAGCCTATAAAAATATGAGTTACTTAGAATAAGTAAGAATAAAAATAATTTAAATAATAAATGTATTATGCTATTAGCCTAATGGCTCATATCTAATGCTCGGAGGCAAAACAAATAAAAACTACTGACCAAAGCAAAGAAATAATGGCCTTACTCAAGGCTGCAATAGAGTCAATTCCTTCAAACAATTAAATATTTTGCTCACTTCCACAAAAATTACTGAAAAATTAAGCTAGCATTTTCAAGTATTTAACATTTTCTTATACTAATTCTAATTTTTATCTTAGCATTGAAATTAACTCCCAGAACAGGCAAAAGTAAAACAAAGGAAGGAAAGAAAAAATTACCGTGAAGTTTAGGGGAGTTGAGTAGAAATACTTAAAAATTAAAATCTAGTCATTTTTAAATTTTAGAATAGAATTGCCAGTTAAAATATTCTTAAATAACTGTTTTGTTATTGTCATTCATTTTTATAGGCAAAGTTTCAGGATTTATTTTAGGTATTTTTAATTATGTGCATATAGTCTTTACATGAAGGAAAACAGAAAAAACAAGGGCCATACTAGAGCTTCTTCCATAAGAATCATTATTGTGGGACTTTCAGTCATTGGACAGCAGATAATGTAAGTTTGAGATTCCTGTGAGTAAGAAACTTCACAAAGCGAACCCTGAGGTCGCCCTGGCTCTCTATTTGTGGAAAATATCCCGACTTCAGTATCAAGCTGGAATCTTAACAGTGTACAATGACTCTACTGAGCTGAGGCAGAAGAGGGATTTAGGGCTGCTGAAACGAATGAAATTTGCAGGGTAGAGTACTAGAGGAAAAGAATCAGCATGGGAACAGGAAATGTGCTCAAAAGTCTGCGGAGGACTTGTCTGACTTGAGATGGCCATCATCCTAATGGGAATGGAGTGGTATATCATTATGATTTTGGTTTGTATTTCTTCATGACTAATGAGGTCAAGTTCTTCATGTGCTTATTGGATTTGTATATCTTCCGCAGAGAAATGTTTATTCAGATCCTTTGCCCATTTAAAAAATTGTATTATTTTGATTTTATTGTTGAGTTATAAGAGTCCTCTCTTCTGGAAATGAGATGCCTACCAGGTATATTATTTGCAAACATTTTCTCCCATTTTGTAGGTTGTCTTTTCACTTTCTCAACAGTAGCCTGTGAAGCACAAAAGTTTTAATTTTGATGAAGACCATTTGTCTATTTTCTTTTGTTGTTCATGCATTTGGTATCATATCTAAGAATCCATTGTCAAATTTGAGATCCTAGAGATTACCATATTATCTCCCCTACAAACTTAATAGTGAAATAGAAAGAGTAAAGTGTCAGGTATAAATGTCTACTAATTGTGTGCTGATTGTTCTATTGTTATCAACAATGTTCTGCAGCATAAATTGTTTCACTCATGATCTCACCAAACTTGACCCCATTTGAAATGATAACTTCTGAGGTCAATGTTTGAGATTTGTTCTAATCCTACAAGTGCTCCTCTTAGCTATCTCTATCCTTATTTCTTTCCAACAAACTAACTGCCCTACAGTTTGGACTATATCTTCAATGAATCTATCATCCCCCTTCCAATTGCTTTTTACCACAAACGCCTCTGTTTTTTTGTTTTTTTGTTTGTTTGAGTCAGATTCTCACACTGTCTTCTGAGCTGGAGTGCAATGGCACACTTGCAGCTCACTGCAGCCTTGAGCTCCTGGGCTCAGGCCTTCCGAGTAACTGGAACTACAAACATGCCCCACCACACCCAACTACTTTTTTGAATTTTTGTAGAGATGAGGTCACACTTTGTTGCCCAGGCTGGTCTCAGACTCTCAGGCTCAAGCAATCCTCCCACCTTAGCCTCCCAAAGTGCTAGGATTGCAGGTGTGAGCCTCCATGCCCAGCCCTCTACTGCTTTTGAGAGCATTTTTAAGATCGAACTTCTTCATACTTTGTTGTAAATGAAGTAAGTTGATTTAGAGAGAGATTCAGATTCTCTACTCTAGGATGTGCTTCTCCCTCCAAGGCAAAATCTATAAAACGTAGTTTTGGTGTTGTCCCCTAGAGGACACAAGGTTACACTTCTCTCTGAAAAATATCCCCACTTTAAGAGCCGAGTACTCAGTGGAGGGGAAAGGCATCAGCTCCAGGTCCCTTGGCTTGCTGCTCTTGTCCTAGAGTCCTCGCCCACAAGTCAAAGCAATAGCAATCAGGGTCCCGGTATTCTCAACGGTGCCATACCCAAGGTTGAGTTTACAATCTATGAGCCAGGGCTAGGCAGAAAAAGAGCACTGACTTCTTGACCACATTGACGTGAAACTTAGCCTCAACAATAGGTGGATAAGGGCAGGATGAGAAAGGCAGTCAACCTGCTAATCTTGGGAATATAGCCCTGCCATGGGAGATGGGGGTAAAGAAAGCCTATGCTCTTAGTTGTTCCTGTCTTGCTGAGTTGAAAGGGGGAAGAGAACGCATGGATCTTGGTTCAAGTACCACAGACTCTCACTTTTTCCTACCAAGTTTAGTAGATGTCTTTGAATAAATGTGTCTTTGCTATATGCCCCAGAACCATTTCCAGAGATTGTTTCCAGATGATTGTTTTTTAAGTGATTTTCACCAGTTTCACTGGAGAGCAAATCTATATAGTTCCTTACACGATCATGCCAAAAGAACTACAACGTTGCTTTTTGAGATAATAAAAATGACAGAGGTCAACATATAAAAAAAGGCACCTGTAACCTCATGTTCATTGCAGCACAATTCAAAATTGCAAGGATGTGGAATCAACCTACACTGCATGTTCTCACTCAATGTGGGAGCCAAACGGTCACAAGAATGGAATTAATAGACAATAGAGACAATGGTAAGGGGGGACAGGGGATAGGGTTCAGAAACTATCTACAGAGCACAATGTTCAGTATCTGGGGAATGGGCCACCTAAGATCCAGTCCCCACCACTACATAGTGTGCCCATGTAATGAATACACATGTGTATCCCCTGAATCTAAAATTTAAAAATGTAATGTTTCAAAATTAGATATTGTGATAATTCCCAACTCTGTAAATATATAAAAACCCATTGAATTTTATACCTTAAACAGACAAACATGGTATTTAAGTTATATCTCAGTAATTATGCTTAAAAATATATGAAGTTTATCAAAAAGTGGCTACTAAGGCATTGAGAATAAAAAAAAAACAACTAGAAGTTAAGCAGTGCTAAAAGATATTGGAGCTCCCATACAGCTGGAGTGGAGAAACCTCATTGTCACCTGTTTAACACCTAAGTATCCAGCTAAAACTCTGGAAGAATACACCTTGGAAGACCACACCTTATTGCACTTAGAGAGGAAGTTCTAAAATCTTCTTCAAACCTAAAATCCAAATTCTTACAAGATTTTCAGGAGATTGAGTCCCTTACATATCCACCTAAGAAAAGGCAAAGCTAGCTCACAGAAGTTCAAAATGACTGGCCAGTAATTGAAGTGCCCATGGAAACAAAAGTCAAATGTTTACAGGAATATAACAGAGTACAGAGTTTTTGTGATGTATCTTTAACAATATCCAATGTGTAGTGAGAACATTATTATACCTGCAAAGAAACAGAAAAATGTTATCCATAATCCAGATCAGAATCAATAGAAACCAACTATGAAGTGGTCTAGGCATAGCATGTAGTCAAGACTAAAAGCAGTTTTTATTAATATGGTAAAAGATTTAAAAAATAATATGCTGAAAGAATTAAAGCAAATATGGTCTTAAGTGAATAGAAAAGCTCAGCAGCAAAACAGAAGCCATAAATAAGAATCAAATGCAAATTCTAAAGTGAGAAAATGCTAAAAGCTTAATTGAAATTGGAGATATCAGAAGAGTGACGAATTTGAGAGAATAGTGAATAAGAATTTTCCAAACTGAAGAACAACGCAAACAAAAGTTGAAGAAACTGAACAGAACCTCAGGGACATGTAGGATAATATCAGTCTAACACAACATTGGAAGTATGTAAATTAAAGTCACAAACAGAAGAGAATGAGGATGGGACAGAAAAGTCCTTCAAAAATAATGGTTGAGCATTTCACTAATTTGATGAAAAGCACTAACTTCGATGAAATATTATGCAGTTATAAAGAAGGACAAAATTATGGACTTTGCAGCAACTTGGATGGATTTAGAGTCCATTATACTCAGTGATCCATCACAGAAACACAGAAACAAAGAACTGAGTACCACAAGTCTCCAATCATAAGTGGACCCTGAACATTTATCATAATACTACATGAAAGGGATTGGCAGCAATGGGACACTCTCAGGGGAGGAGCAGGCACATGACATCAACAAGGGTACCTGATCCCAAACCAGGCTGAAGTGAGGACCAATGGGAGGCCTAAACTTCACCTGTACAGTGAATACTTATGTACCTAACCCAGAATTGTGCCCTACATTTTTAAAATTTAAAAAAAGAAAAGTATTGATTTACAGACATAAACTCAATCAACCCTTATCAAGGTAGATATAAAGAGAAACATACCACGCATGTCATAGGATAACCACTGAAAACCAAAGGTAAAGTGATCATCTTGAATGCAACCAAAGGAAAAAAGACATACTACATACAGGGTAGCAATGAAAAGAATGACTGTTGACCTTTTTTTTTTTTTGAGTTGGAGTCTCACTCCGTCGCCCAGGCTGGAGTGCAGTGGCACACTCACGGCCACCCCAGTGTTGACCTGCTGGGCTCCGGTGATCCTTCCACCTCAGCCTTCCAAGTAGTTGGAACTACAGGTGCGCTCCCGTGCCCCATGAATTTTTTTTTTTATTGTATAGATGGGGTCTTGCCAAGTTGCCTGGGCTTGTCTCGAACCGGTGGACTCAGGCAATTCACTTGCCTTGGCCTCCCAAAGTGCTGGGATTACAGGCTGAACAACTAAGGCTGGACAACTGTTGACTTCTTACCAGAAAATAGAAAGACGTTTAAAGAGCTAAAAAAAAATTAAACAAAAAGAATAGTTTTGAAATAAATATTTATAAAGCATGAAGAAATACAAAGTATGAAAAAATGGTACAAAAGATGGGATGGGTAAAAGGTATTATACTGTTGTAAGCTTTTAAATGTGGGACACGTGAAGTCAAAATATGAAATGTGAAGCAAAAATTACCAAGTGTAAAATATAAAGTGACAAGTGTCAGATGAAAAACCAATAAACTTAGATATATTAAAGGTGAATATTGTTATCCCTACAGCAGTCATCAAAATGTAATAAAATTCATAGCTAAGAAGCTATAACAATTAAAATAGAACAATAAAAATATTCAATAGGCCCAAAAGAGTCAGGATAAGAACAAAAAAGAAACCAAATACAGAAGAGACAAGTGAGACCAACAGAAAGCAAACCCACAAGCACACAAAACAAATAGCACGAAAGAACATTCAAACCCAATCATACCAAAAATAACATCAAACATAAATGAAGTAAAACACTCCAAGATGATGTCTTGTTAGAACAAGCAAGATGTTTGAATACTTTTTTTTCAAGAAATTCATCTTAAGCATAAAGACACAAAGAGGTTACAAGTAAAAATATGTAAAAAGATATACCATTTAAACATTAAGTATACGAAAACTGTCATAGCTACATTAATATTAGACAAAATTTAGACTTCAGCACAAAATATTGCCATAAAGAAAAACTTGCTGATAAAAGGAATAGTTTATTGGAAAGTGTAATAATTATAAATCTGCATGCATATAATAACAGAGCTTCAACATTCAAGAAGCAAAAACAGAATAGACAAAGCTACAAGGGAAAATGATAAAAATCCTCCATGAAAGTGGAGATTTTAACACCCTTTTGCATTTTCTTGCCTTGCCAGCTTCTAGAGGCTGCCGGCATTTCTTGCCTTATAATCTCCTTCCAGTTTGAAATCCGCAATCACATCACTCCACTCTCTTTGTTCCTTCTCACAGTGCTTTCCTAACTCTGAACTTCTGCCTTGTTCTTCCACATTTGAAGGATCCTTGTGACTACCTTGGGTCCACTCTGGTAATCAAAAAAAATCTGCATATTTTGCAGTCAACTAATTAGCAACTCTAATCTTATCTGAAATCCTAATTACCCCTGTTATTTAGCATAACATCAACAGGTTACAGGGATTAGGATGTGGATATCTTTGGCAAGCCATTATTCTCCCTATCATAGTTTCCCCAAATATGCTACTTCCTGACTTTCTAGACCCCTCTAAAAAGAAATTCTTAAAAACAGAGAAAATACATTTCCCTCCAGTAAGTAGAATTTATTAGATTAGCTAATATTTTTACTAATTTGGCAATATGATCCCAAAAATTTCTTTAAAACTCATATAATCCAATTTAAATACTACCTCCATTTATTCGAATCTCCAGTCCTCCCTCTTTAGAGTCCTGTTCATTAGAGAATGCATGGACGTCAGCATTATTAGAAGCTCTAATGGGCTGGGTGCAGTGGCTCACACCTGTATCACAGCACTTTGGGACGCGAGATGACTACTTGAGCAAGGGATTCAAGACCAGACTGAGCATCTTGGTGAGACTTTGTCTCTACAATTAAAATAAAAAATGTTAGCTGGGCATGATGGTGTGTGCCTGTACTATAGTCCCAGCTCCTCAAGAGGCTGAGGCAAAAGGACTAGCTGAGCCCAGGAAGTCAAGGTCAAGGTAGCGGTGGCCATGATCATGCTACTGTACTCCAGCCTGGGTGACAGAGTGAAATTTTGACTCAAAAAAAAAAGAAAGAAAGAAAGAAAAGAAAAGAAAAAGAAAAAAGCTCTAATGCAGGTTAACACAGGTTATAAATATTAACATTCGTTTTATTTTTGAGGACCTAACTTTACTCCTAGAAAATAGAAAATATACATTTAAAATCTAAATAAATAAAAGTACATTTTGGGTACATCCATCAAGTTTGTTCACAAATGGATGTTTTAGGACAAGTGGGCTTATTTTCTCATTTATTTTCTTTTATTTTATCTTTCAATCTATTTTTCCCCATTCTCTCATTTTCTCTTTACCACCCTCTGCCTCATTTTGTTTCTGTAAATATACAAACATATACTATCATTCTCAATACTCTAGAAAAGTAATTACACAGACCTGTTTTGCAAATTAGTTTCAGTGTTGGTAAATGGTTGGGTAAGAAATTGCTATCAAGTGATTGATTTTTAATTAACTGAACCTAAATATATTTTTACTTAAAAATACTAAAGTACTTAGCTGACAGCTATGACTATATTTGTAATAGTGAGTTCTAAGTGATTTCTCATTCTTTTGAACAGTAGAGGCAGAAAGAGATGTCGCTGCTTGTCAATAATCATCAGCTAAGTGTTATTTGAACCTTGTTCCCAAACTATTTTTCTTTTTTCTTTCTCTTATTTCTCCCTTTGTTTTTTCCAAGCAGAAGATAAAATCATGTGCTTCCAGGCTGAACTATCATTTCTCTTCAATATCTATGATTCTATTCAATGATGTGTATTTCTTAATGAAAGTATTTTGGGGAAAGATAGAATTTTTTGCCAGTCTATTATATAAAATCTCTTAAACTTCTACAATCTTGGTAAATAGGGCCATGGCAGAGGTCAGATTATCCCTGATTGTAGCTCAATTTTTTTTAAATTTTAAAATAAATGAAGCCAGCTTGCCTAATAAACCCATTTATATTTGTGAACTTTTTCTAAACTCTTGCAGTCTGCTGAATATGTTTATATAACTGTCCCCTTTGTTTCAAATACAAATGAATCATTTGTAGATTTTCATAAATAGCCAAGTAAAATTAAACATGAATTGGTTTGTTCAACAAAATAATGACTACTTACTCAAATTATACCTGGATTCAAATGAACCCAAACAAATTATACACTTCTCTAATAGTCTTTCATCTTTAAACACAGGGTTGACAAATTTCACTAGATGTTTAAATTCCTTCATTACGTTGATTATTACTGAGGATTTACCACACTTATTTCCTGTGCTAGCTATTGGCAATACTTAGATGAATGGGTTTTAGCCAGAGTTGGGGGAGCAGAGCATGGAGGAAAAGGACTCAGTGCAGTCTGAAAATTTGGGGTGTCTTCTGAGTTCCAGAGAAATTATTCCCAGCTGCTTATTCAAAATTCCACCTGAACATATCTCCTTTCAATCTGTATGTCTTCTTCAGTGTCTTATCCCAGAGACTGGCATGCATATCTGCCCACTTTCACAAGCTAGAAACTTGCTGTCACTTCTGACTCTCCCCTCTCTCTGCCCACATCCAGTCAATTACTACCCCCCGATGATTCTGTCTCCCAAACTGTCTCTTTACCCCTACCAGCAACCCAGACCATGCATGCTACTTCCCTCTCTTGCTTGGATTTCTGAAGCAGTCTTCAAACTGGTCTCTGCATCTACTCTTACGCCCAACCATTCCTGACACATCATGCTTGTCATTTTGCCTTCACCATCTGTCTTCCTAACTAGATTACAAGGTCGAGGAGAAGAATAGCCATGTAGGTCACTTTGCCACTGTACTTCCAACAGCTTGAATGTTAGCTTTTATGACACAAAGTGATATAAATTAAGTATATATTAAATGAATAAATGAAAGACTCCTATTGAAAGACAAGGGAGAACAAACATAAAAAGAGTAAGAGAAAGAATGTGAAAAAACACTAAGGAAGACAGAATAACACAATGTGTTCAGTAAACCACAAGTAGTCAGCTGTACTTAATTTTCATGTATGTACAAGACAAAGAGTCCTTTTCAGAAGTAGGCAAAATGAATATATATCATGAATTTTAAGCAAAGGCATTGACCTAAAGAGTTTTAAATAGGGAGCCAGTAACACTCTTATTTGCATTTTAGGTAATAATCTAAACAGTTGCTATTTAGAATGGCAGCAGAGAGAATTGTTTCAGGGTAGGTTAGATTAGAATGCTTAATCTTTCAAATGTTGATTGCTCACTGTGATTCTGGGAAGAAATAATCATAAATGACCTGAATGAGAAGCCTCATGTAACAATTACAGTGCTTTTAATTGAAAACTCAGCTTGAATAAGCTTAAGTAAAAAGAGAGATTTGTTATAAGGGTACTGGAATTTCTCATGGAAGTCAAGAATAGAAAAATCACTGGGCTATAAGAACATCCTGAGATCTGGGTGTGCTCTCTTCCTCTCTGTACATTAACTTTAAGGTATTACTTTAAGCTACTAACTTCCATTTTATCAGGTTGTTTTAACAGGGAAAGATACTGATAAATGCATTTTCTTTCAGAATATATATGGCCAGGCATGGTGGCTCATGCCTATAATCCCAGCACTATGGGAGGCCGAGGTGAGAGGAATGCCTGAGCCCAGAGGTTCAAGACCAGCCTGGGCAAATTGGTAAGACCTCATCTCTACAATAAATCAAAAAAAGTAGTGGGGTGTGGTGGCGTGCATCTGTAGTTCCAGGTACTTTGAAGGCTGAGGCGGAAGGATCGCCTGAGTCCAGCAGGTCGAGGCTGCAGTGGCCGTGAACGTGTCACTGCACTCCAGCCTGGGCAACAAAGAGTGAGACTCCAACTCAAAAAAAAAAAGAAAACAAAGAAAGAAAAAGCAAATTACCAAAATCAGGAATGAAAAAGGAATATTGCTATTGACACTACAGAAATTAGAAGAATTACAATAGAATGTTATAAATAACTTTAAGTCAATAATTTGGGCAATTTAGAAACAAAGGAAATTCCTAGAAAAAAAATGACCAAAATTGGCTAAAAGAAATAAAAAAGACTGAATAGATCTATACCAAGTAAAGAAATTGAGTTAGAAATATAAAATTTCCGCACAAAGAAAGTCTGGAAGCAGATGGCTTCACCAGTGAATTCCATTAAATATTTAAAGCAAAAATAATAGTTCTTCAGAAATTTTCATAAAATAGAAGAAATATTTCCCAACTTATTCTGTGAGGCCAGTATTATCCTCATACCAGAGCCAAACAAAAATCACAAGGAAAAACCAAAGCAAAACAAATCACACCAATATTGCTAATGAACATAGACACAACAATTTTTTTTTTTTTATTGTAGAGATGAGGTCTCGCCAAGTTGCCCAGGCAGGTCTCGAACCCGCGGGCGCAGGCAATTCACTCACCTCGGCCTCCCAAAGCGCGGGATTACAGCCTGAGCCACCGAGCCCGGCCTAAACACAACAATTCATAACAAAATATTACAAAATATTAGCTAATCATACAGGCTTCAGGAAACTTTGTGAACATGGTCACTACTTGATTTTGGTAATGGTTTTGCAGGTGTTTACTCATGTAATTACCAAATTGTTTAAATACATGCAGCTTATTCTATATCCATTATGCCTTAATAAAGCTAAAAAAAATCTCAATTTAAGGAAACAATAATAATTTTATGATTTCTGGTTTGTTTGTTTTTGAGTTGGTGTCCCGCTCCATCTCCCAGGCTGGAGTGCAGTGGCAGTGATAACTGCTCACCACAGCCTCAACTTCCTGGGCTCAAGCGATCTTCCCACCTAAGTCTCTTGAGTTGCTGGAACTACAGGTGTGAGGCACTACACCCAGCTTATTTTTTTCTTTTGTACAGCAGAGGTCTCACATGTTGCCAAGGCTGGTTTCAAAACTCCTGAGCCCAAGCAGTTCTGCCTCAGCCTTCCAAAGTGCTGGTATTACAGGTGTGAGACACCACGCCCAGCTTTATTTCGTGATTATTACTAAATATAATTTTGTTCTACCGGGCATGGGGATTAAAAATAATTCGTTCAAAGTGTCAGTAACTCTAGATA
>CAUYQG010073950.1:0-15263 GCA_963574415.1 Tarsius wallacei
GGCAACAGAGTGAGACTCCAACTCAAAAAAAAAAAAAAAAAAAAAACCATCTGATTACATTGGGCCCACCCAACTATAAGGGCAATCTCACTGCCTGCTGGTTAGCAGCCTTAGTTTCATCTGCAACTACACCTGCCCGCTACCATGCATTCACAGGTTCCAGAGATTAAGACGCAGGCATCTCTGGGCGGAGAGGTAGGGTGCAGGGGTTGGGGGTGGGGGTGGTCATTATTTAGTCTACCACACCTTCAATTCTTCCATAGTTTGTAAAACCACAGATAGGATTCCGCCACTGCCAGAAAAGTATTGGTGTTTACCTGCCTAGTTGACTGTGATTTGCTTGTTATATGAAGGTTATTGTACATGTACTTATTCCGATATTCCAGCTCTGTCCTCTGCTTGGGACTGGCAAGTGCATCCTGCATCCCATGCATTTTAGGATTTCAGGAAGAAACAACAAAATAGTGTGTTGGTTTAAGGTCATTTATTTGCCCAGGGGAGAGCGTGCTCCCAAATAAGTCTATTCGAACTGTGTTTCCGTTCAGTAACTCTACATCGGTATTTTTTGCTGAGTTTCTGTTCTTCACCTTAGATTTTTTAAAAAGGTATAAGGCTATGATGAGAACAATACAGGAAAAGTAATAGTCTTCACTTATCTCCTTCTAAAGAATTATTTATTTGCTTTGCTCAGTCTATGGCTGTGCTTATCATGATCAGTGGTAGAGGCATGTATTGGGAAAATTCAGGAAACTCCAAATTGCCCCACATGGTGTAAAGGCTGTGGAGCTTCTGCAGGAGAAGAGGTCCATGAGAGAGAAGCAGCAGCAGGAGGATTGGGGATGGGGAAACCAGGGTTTGGAGAAAAGAGAGGAAAGAAAGAAGCAGTTGGCATGAGGTAAGGACTTTCAGGGCGACAACTAAGCAAAGGGTGTTGGGGGGAAGTCTTCCTGTTAACCTCAGGTTTCAGAAAAATCTGCCATGTCCTTCAGTATTTTCACAGTTGAGTCTAGTGTGTGTGCTGTGTTGATGCGATCCCCCAGCCTGGGTTTATTCATGTCAAATCGATATGATCCGCAAGCACTGCTGAAATGTCTACCAAGACGAGAAAACTGGAACCAAACATAAAGCCGACTTCTCGACTCAAGGATCTTCGAACCTCCTACATCTGATGTTACAAACAAATTCATGTGTGATAGGAAAAACAGTAAATTCTGATGAATAGAGCCAAGAGGTTCTACAAACGGTCAGAGGAATGAGAAGAAATTGCCGCCTGTTTTCTAGTCAATGATGATAGTGATTATAGCAGTTATTTCTGGGGTATCTACCATATGCTAAGCATACACCCAGGCACGTTACAGTATCCTGTTTAATCTTACCTTGATCTTACAATGTGTGTATTATTATCGCTATTACACAGGCAAGGAATGGTTAACTATTTGCCCACAATAAATGACGGAGCCAGTATTTAAACTCATCCTGTGCAATTCTTTTTCCCTAACAAGCCCTGTGACAATGTGTAAGCCATTTAACACTTTTGACCATTGTTTTCTTAGTCTGTAAAATAAACAGAATATTAGTCTTCTGCTGCTGCCTATGGTTTCCCCCAGAAATTGTTCCACAAAGATATATTCACTTCCTAATCCCCAGAAACTGTGGATATTACATAATATTTCAAAAGGTGTGATCAAGTTGAGGATCTCAAGAAAAGGAATTTATCCTGGATGACCTGAGTGGGCCCCAAATGCAATCATGTGCATTCTTACAAGATGGCAGCAGAGAAGATAAGACACGGGCGTTAGTGGTGCAGCCACAAGCCAGGAAACACCAAGAAGTGTAGGAAAGCCCTTGGAAGCAGGAGGAATTGAGAAGTGGTGTCTCCCTCACAGCCCCAGAGGGAGCACAGCCCCAGAGGGAGCACAGCCCTGCTGGCCCCTTGATTTTGAACTTCTGGCCTCAGAACTGTGAGAAAATACATTTCTGTTGTTTTAAGCCTCCAAGGTTTTTGTTATTTCTTACAGCAGCCCTAGGAAACTCATGCATTGTCATAACAAGCCACCACACGTTTAGCAGCTTAAAACAACACAAATGTGTTATCTCACAGAAATCCGAAACGAGTCCAGGTGGGCTCAGCTTGTTCCTCTGCTTCAAGTCTCATGGGCTGAGACCAAGGTGTCAGCTGGCCTGGAATTTTGTCTGTTGTCTCTGGAGAAGAATGTTCTCCCAGGAGCATTCAAGTTCTCAGCGGAACTCAGGCCCTCGTGACTGCACGGCAGAGGTCTTGCTCTAGCTGGGAGCCTGCCACAGCCACATATGGCTTGTCACATGCCCTGTGCCACATGGCCCCTCCATCGTCAAACCAGCAACAGTGCACTGGTTCATCCCACTTTTCTAACCTGACTTCCCCATCCGCCGTACCTCTTCTCCATCTAGAAAGCCTTGGTTTTTGAAGGCTCGTGGGATTAGATTGTGCACACCTCAGTAACCCCATTTAATGTTCCTCTTTTAAGGTCTGTAATCTTAATGACATCATGAAAGTCCCTTTTGGCACATGAGCTAACAGATTCACGTGTTTCATGAACATCTTCGGGTGGGGAGAGGAGCATTCTGCCTATCACAAGGGGTTGAGAATGGATTGTATTCAGTTTAAAGTCCTGTGAAAACATGTGTGACTTAGGATACAGATTTAGCAATGAGAGAAAAGGGACCCAAGATACAAAAAGATGGATGATTTACGTCTTACCTGAGAGCCCAGAAGAAGGCCATCAGATGAGACTGGAGAATGACCAAGTACTTACTAACTTTACCTTGTTTTTCTGCTCTCCCCAAGGGTTTGCCTTTGCCTGCGAGGCTGAAGTGGGTTTCTACCATAACTGTTCACATTCTGGGTCAAAATAAGAGCCTGACAGATCTGAAGTGGAGAGAAAGCAATTCCCTTTAAGCACATGATATGAGCCTTACAGCCATCACACCCCTCACTAGGCCAGAATTTAGGACACGGCCATGCCCAGCTGCTAGGGAGATTGGAAAATGTTGTCCACAGGCAAGATGTGATGGGTCCTATAAAAATCCATTCCTATGGAAGATAATAATTGGTTCTGAGGACTACTAGAAATCTGCCACAGCATGGAATTCAAACCAAATTTCAGGAAAACAGGAAGGAAGAAGAATCAATATCTGAAAGAATGACATATTTTGATCAAAAGTACTGTGATAAGGATGGATGGAATATGGGTAAGAAATAGCAAATGTAATGCATGGTTGGAACAGAGAGATCATGGACAAGAATTAACAATAGATACATTTGGAAATAAGCAGAATCCTCCCTGGGAACCTGGATCTTGAGTCTTGTTCCTATGCTGTCACAAGGACTTAGCAATATGTCTGGCACACAGTAAGTGCATATTCAACACATTTTCAAGAATTGAATTTGCCCATTGCAGGGAGAGGAGGCTTCTGCAAACGCTGGGTGACTTGCTGGCTACGAGGAGCGCACAGTGGGGTGGGGCAAGGCATACTCTTGCCCTCTTAAGCTCCTGGTGGAAGAGCCGGGGGCAAGTGGACACTAATACCAGGGCAATACAGATGCACTCATAGTGGCAGACTCCGCAAACAGTAGGAAGGAGGAGAAGAGGGGAAAGTGGAAACACTTGTTCTCGCCTGGAGACTGGGGACACCGTCCTTAAGAGAGAGGGGCTTGGAGCAGAAACACGTGAGATAAGCGTGATGTGTCGGAGAAGAAATTGCATGACAAGAGTGTGAAAAATCAGCCCAGCATTTCCTGCAGCTTGCGGGATCGCTCTCTGGCGACTTTCAGTAAATTCGCTGGTGTGTATGTCATCTGTATTCCCTCCTGGAAAGGAAGTACCGTGACGATGCACAGCAGGCCCTTAAAAAGGGTGGCTAGCAAGAGAGTCTAAGGACATGGTCAATAATGCCACTGTCTTAGTCCGTCTGGGCTGTGCTAAGAAATACCATCAACTAGGTGGTGTATATACACTGTAAGTTCATTTCTTGTGGTTCTGAAGCCTTGGAAGTCCCAGAGCAAGCCACTAGTGGACTTTGCATCTGCCAAGGGCCTGCTTCTTGGTTCCCAGACGGCACCGCTCACTGTGTCCTCACACGGCGAAACGGACAAAGCAGCTCTCTGGAGAGGGCACTAATCCCACTCTGGAGGCTTCAGCCTCGTGTCCCATCACCTCCCCAAGGCCCCACCTCCTAGCACGATTGCATTGGAGACTTAGGTTTCAGCATGAGAATTTGAAGGGGACACAAGCATTCAGACCAGAGCACGCATGGCGTCTCCCTCATGTAGACTTCCGGAGAAATTTCTCTAAGTTTTCAGTTCTCAGGATCAAGGTCAGATGCGTTTCTCTCCACTAGTGTTTTGCTTTGATCTTCGCCTCCAGGTGCCACAAACGGGAACGGCTTTATGAGAGTGTCACCCACAGGCCCTGCAAAAAGACCACTTGCTTGGAGCAGGGGGCAAGGCTCACTCCTCGCTGCCTTGATAGTCTTAGCAATCTTACCTTCAAACGCGCATTTGGCAAGGGAAGTGCCGGGACCACGGATCACGAGCCGCCCAGCAGCCCTGCCTCCCATCGCCTGCCTGGATGGGGCCCGGGCTTCCTGCGGCCTTCCGGCCCCTGCGTTGTCTGTACCCGACCCTCCCGCCCCAGCCCCATCCTCCGCCTCTTCGCACCCAGGCCAGCCACCCGCTTCACCTGTGGAGGGTCGCACAGGGCCACACGCCCGGGGCCGAGTCGGCGAGCGGCGTGCCTGCTGTGACCTCTCCGGGAGGCGCGTGGCAGTGGCGGTCTGTGTCCTGGACTGGCAGCGCTGTGTGTGTCGGTGGGCCCAGCCTCTTGCTCGTCTCGGACCCTTCGCTGTGGCGGGGGCAGGGGGCCATGCGAAGGGCAGACCGGCTCAGCCCCGGAGAGGCCTGGGGCCGGCGGAAGCAGAGCCCGGCCACACGTGGGCCAGCCAGCCAAGCCAGGTGTGAGGCTGCCAGCGCCAGGGAGAGTCTGGGTCCACCCAGCCAGCGTCCCCATGTCCCCACAGCAGGCTGAGGGTGAGAACATCGAAGACAGAGGCTCGTGTTTGGCTCCCTTAGGGGCATTTTCCCGCTTTCGAACAAAAGCCCACATGTTTACTTTGCACTAAGGCCAGCAAATTCTGCGGCTGGCCCTGCCTGTAAATCATACACGAAGTTCCATTTGACTCATTTTGCTTGTTGCTAGGACAGCCAGACCAGAACTTGCAGCCGACTTCACAATATCAAATAATTTATGACATATATTTTGAGTCGTGAAATAACCTTATGCTTTTCTTTTTTATTGTTCTGGATTGTGTTTCTCTTTGTCTCTTCATATAATCTTGGGAGGAAAAATCTTATTTTGCATTTATCTTTGAAAACCTCAAACCTTTTTATGTACGCATCTAGGGTACAAGTAGTTACTAGTTAAATAACCAGATACGTACCTAACACGCACTCACAGAACTCAGCAAGTCTTGGTTGAGATGACTTGTGGTCGTTTTCTTCAGATAGGATTTTCCATCATTGCAGACGGTACGTGAATATGTCTCCCTTCCTCCTGGTGTGGCCCCGTCACACGTGTGGCATGTGACTTCTCCACTGGCCAGTCTGTCCAATGCTGACCCCAGGAATGGGATCTGCCCCCTAAAGGGACACTGCCATCAGCGTTTGGCATGTTCACTAAAACAATGCATCGACAGCCATTTCGTGTTGATCGCCTCTCAGATGCCGTGTTTTTCCAGGCACTGATGCTGCACAAGTCAAAAGTGACCCCTAGCCAAAGAGAGTTCAGTCTCAGCAGGAGGAAAAGATAACCGACAAGCAAACACAGACTTAACCTACCTGCAGACCACGGCGTGTCATCAAGGAAGCGAACAGGCCGTCCACCATGGTCAAAAGTCAGGGGAGCACGGGGCCTTCCCTTCTTAGGGGGACCTGTGGATCACAGGCAGGCCCTCCTGAAAAGTGGCCGGTTGGACTGGAACTCGGAGGAGGCGAGGAGTCAGTTGTCGACACGCTGTGGGCAGAGAGTGTAGGCAGATGGGCAAACAGACAGGGAAGGGAAGGAGCAGGTTGGGCCAAGTCACTTCAAGAAAGGCTGAGGCTGTCGGGGCCCTGGGAGAATTCGCCCTTGGGCCCCTCATCTTCCCGCTGTCACCCCCAGTCACCAAGGCTCCCTCCAGTGTCCACCACACACACTCTCGTAGGACAAAATCCGTGGAAGAGAAGAAAGACACCAAGAAAACTCAGCCAGGCGGGCAGGGAAAAGTAGGCCAGGAAGAGCGAGCACGCCTAAGCTGGGCTGTGGCTGCCGTCGGGGGCGAAGGCGCGGCTGGAGGGGTGAGCCAGTTCCCACTGGTCAGGGCCCAGAAGTGTGGGTGTTTCGCCCGGCTGCTTCGTGATTCCCCAGATGAAAGGCGCGTTTTCCCTTCTCTACATTCCCAGGAAAGAAGGCTTTGCGTCACCCTTGGTCCAACCCAGGAGACTTGAAAGGTTTCCTTTTTGTTGTGCAGGGTCCAGCTCTCTCCCGAAGGCATCTCTCGGCCTGGTGACCCTAAGTCGCCTCTGAACGGTTCCCCAGTTACCATTCTGTGTGGGGTGGCTATGGACAGGAAACGTGGTGATTCAAGAAGTTGTTCTGAACTCAGAATGCTGAGTCAACGCTGCGTTGTTGACAACGGTGAGGGGGATGGTGAGGAGGAGGACGATGAGGATGACCGTTATGAAATTCTACGTTCTTCATCCGAGGGGTGGCCTCCCAGAAAATTCGATTTCTACTGGCAGAAAGTTTTTTTCAGGCCAACATTCTGTGAATGAAAATGTCCCCTGCAGAAAGGGAAGGCGTCCATGCATTGCAGTAGGTGGTTAGCTTTGTGATTGAACTAACAGCGTCACGTCATTGCCTTAATTTAGCCCCATTAAGGAGAAGAAAACCATGTGAGCGCCTTCAGTTGCGGAGTGGCAAGCAGGCGGGATAAGGCTCCCTGAATGCCCTTTTTAGCTCGGTGGAGCTTTTCAGGAACTCAACCACTCCAGGTTTCAGGGGTCGAAAGAAACCAGCCATGGTTTGATGTGAACCAAAGTTCTGAATGATTCCAAGAGGAGGAAAAGAGAGTGGAGGGGTATATTTTGGGGTCAGATAAATCAAAGCACATTTGGCCAGACACTGCCCCCCTTCATTTCCAAGCACATGCGGATTTCCAGGGAAATTGAATCCATGTGTTCCTGATTCATTTATATTTAACTCTTCAAAATGCTTTGTAAGCCCTCCAAGAAAACTTCAGTGTGTCAAGCCAGGAGGTCGGGCTTTGTGAGCCATGCAGGCACCGACTGCATGAATGAAAAGGACTAGGTCTTAAAAACAGCACCAAGGAAGGGCGAGTGGTTTGGAGATTTGACCCAGCTGATTCCCTTCATTTCTGGTCCCAGCCACCCAACTTTTTGCAAAGCATGCGCAGGAACGGACGCTCCTCTGCAGGGTACCGGTTGAGCTGAGAACTGCTGGCCTCAGCACCTATGTTGCTCAAACCCATGCTCTCCCTTGGCCAGAGGCCCAGTGTGTCACAGTGTTCGTTTTCTTTCCCTGATCCCGACTTGCTCTCTTCTCTGAAGTCGAAAGGCAGCTGCTGCCATCCCCGCATCTTTGATAAGCACTAACGAGGCCCAGGAGAGTGTGGGAAGAGTCTCTGACTTGGCAGCTTGGCAGAAGTTCTGCAGAGACTTCCTGATCTTCCTCCACATGCTGAAAATCCCTAGAAGTCCTTTGACAGAGAGGGGGTTCAGAAGGGCAGTCTTCCTGTCTTCATTTCTGCTGGGCGGGGAAGCATAAAAACAAAAGAAAAAAATGAGGGTAGCCACTGGATTATATCCCCTGAAGAAGCAGACACAGTAAAAACGTTCTTTTCTTTGAGGGGGGTAGGGGACCACTTGGGGTCAGTCACTTCCTCCTTCCCACACATCTTAATGTGGTCAAAAGCGGCCATACCCCACCTTCAAATGGCACAGATGTTTGGGAAAAACTGGTGCTTTCCTTATTATTCGATAATAGCTCAGAGGCCTAGCTCACAAATGAGGCAAGCTTCTGTAAAAGAAATTGCCAGCACCCGATGTGGACCGTGTTCGGGACGCTGCCTTCCACTTCCCACTTCTGGGATTTCACTGGGGGTCTTGTCCCAGGCAAGGGCCTTGTGAGGAGCAGCAGAGGTTTCTGGGATCATTTAACTTCCTTTTCTAAAAGTTTTTGTTAATGGGTCACACGCTTTTGTAATAAGCTCTCAGAGCAATTTTCGTTTGCCGATGAGCCCAAGGTTTCTGCTAGAGCGTCAGCCCTGCGAGCTTCACAACGGCGTCGCGCCTTGTGTTTGTGGTGCTCGGACCTGCTGCCACACAGATGCTGTGCCATCTTTGTGACTCGTTCAGTGAGGCCTTGCCACACGCCGTCCACGGTACCTCAAGTTCCGTAGGTTCATGGCCTCTTACAATCCCCATTTGACAGGTGGGGAGGTGGAAGCGTAGAAACACCAAGCGGGCTGATGAGGCCATCTCCACTAACAAGAGGTGAGGCCAGGGCTCAAGGGTCTGTTAGTCTCATTCCGTCAGCCTCTTGTCTGGTCAGTCTCACTTGGGATAGCGCTGGAGAATCTGCCCTTCACGTTCAGTAAGAAGCATATCAACTTACAGGCGGAAGTGCCTAACTACTGTTTGTAAAATGTCGCCTCACTCCTTAGCAAAAAATTTCTCTTGGCCTTCTCTGTCTAGGACATAGTCCCTGAGTTCCCTGCGGGGACACCTGCAGACATTCCAGAACATTCCCTTACCTCTTTGAGGGTGCCGGTACTTAGATGCTCATCCAGTGTGTGAGCTGTAGCTTAGTCTGAACTCGGAAAACGGGACAAATCCGATGGCTCTCAAATGTGAGCTCCCTGACAGGTACAGCTTTCTTTCCCCTGTCGTCAACCTGCTGTCCTTTGCCTTTTGAAAGAGTTTCTCAAAGACCACAGCCACTTACATCCCCATCCTGCTGCCCAGGATTCATAGGCAGACACAGGACTCTACAGATACCGAAGAAACGTTGTAACCTTGGTAAATATTACAACTTGAAGTATTTCAACCTCAAGTTAATAAAACATATATAAGTATATCTACTGTAGATGTGTGTGTGAAATGTTATTATAAATTGTAAAGCCAAGGGCATAGATCCATTATAGTTGTTCAAGCAGGAAGTGAACTGCTGGTAAAGTCTGACACTGTCACTCCTGCTTTTGTTGCTTTGGGTCTGTTCGGTCTCAGGGACTCCAGGCTTTCTAGACTGTACCAGGACGGTTCTTCTTTAGAAGCTCATTTAGGAGCAGGGACATAACCACCTTCAGGCAACACTTTAAAAACTGAGCAAGTATTATAATTCCCAAATGGATTTAAGAGCATCACGGAATGACCAACTTGACAAGATAAGCCTGGAAGCAGAGAATTAGACTTGAAACTAGCTTGAGCGTTTTCCCAGCAAGCAGTGTCATCTCTCGGGAGAGACGTTTCACGACCTCATGCAAAAATACCAGTGTTCCGAACTGCTCCATAGCGCCTCTCAAACTTTGACAGGAAGTTGCACAGGCATCCCACAGGATCCGGTTAAAGTGCAGGCGGTGGCACGAGTGGTCCAGGCTGTCCCCTGAGACTCTGCACTGCACTGAGCTCTCAGTTGTGGTGGAGATGCTGGCCCACAGGCCACCCTTGGAACAGCAGCGCCCCGGAGAATGGTGTGACACGGCCTCTAACCTTCAGAATTGGCACTCAGACTCCGAATTTAGACTGTGTGGCCTGGAATTCCACCTTGGTCACTTAGGGTGTGATCTTAGTCACAGTGTTTTACTACTTTCTGTCTATTCCACATCGGAGAATGAGGAAGAGAATGGCTTTTTGTAACAGTTACATAACATTTTTATGAAAGTATGTTGTTGGTCTTATACCTTACACACATTAAACCTATAAATGTTACTTGTTTACCTTATACAAAGTAAACATATAATAAATATCATTTATTTAACAATTGTTTCCACAGAGAATGTTGCTTCTACATAGATCTCTTTTATAGGCATTCAAAGAAAAAGGAAAAGCATCTCATTTAAAGTATCATGCAAATCATGATAAAATATTTTTCTTAATTAAATGGAATATATGAAAGGATTTTAAAAATTCCCTTTGGCTAAACTAGCTGATTGACTAGTGTGTTTAGTTGGTGAATTCATGACAACGTGGCTTTTTGGGTCTCGGCATTCTCCAAATTCAGTTTTGGTATTTGCAGCTACTTCCTTCCTTATGGCCAATTTTCCTTATTAAATTCCATATTAAAATTTATCTTGTCATAGTCTCACAGTCTCACTGGAAATTCTCACTGAAGTAACACAATTTATCATGTTGATCACACCACAGTCTTAGTTGAAACAATAACAAAACCAAGCTTGTTTTTATTGCCTTCTGTTTTGACTGTGTGTTTTCTTCTATTCCTCAAGCATAGGGTTGGCATACTTTTGGGCTATCCCATTGGTCTACCTCCAAATACCGCCCTTGTGCCCATGTATCAATATTTGTTTCAGAGAGACAGTTTAGTGCAGGCTCAGAAAGTCTCGTTGTTTTCTGACCTCCCACAGGAGGCTCTGTGAAGAGGCCCTGAACATGGGCGTCCTGCAGCAGTGGCATCTGTGCCATGCTGGTGCCGAATGTATATGGCTTCCACTTGCATGGATGGGACTTTCCTGACATTGCCTAGTCTGATCATCAGTTCTCCCCCCTTAAATATCTAGGTGTCTTGCATGTAGTCGATAACAGTTGGAGGACTACGCGGCCCTCCTTTCCTAGAAAGCATGCCTAAGTGTAACGTCAACCACAGTCCTTGGAAAAGCATGTCTTCGGAAGCTTTGATCAGTCGCCTGGAGCTATGGAACTCTTCCCAGTGAGCTGGAATGGGTGAGGTTAGTCCCACATGTCTGTTTCTTGCCATCTTTTCTCCTGCGTCTATCCTACAACTTCATCTCTACAACCTTCTTCAAAAACAAGGTGAGAGGTGAAAGATATCATTCCAGGAAAGGAAAAGAGGATATAAATAACACCTACTGAGTTGGTTATATGTTACACTTAAAAAAAATCTTATCTCAATCCTAAAATTTATGGAAACACTGACTATGCTAAATAGACACGTTTTCCGATTTCTGAAAATGTGCATGTCCATTTAATAAAACCATCCAGTGAACACTTCTGAGGAAAGTCACGTTTTCTGCGTTTTGCAGATGAGGAGGTCGAGGCACAAGCAGATGGAGCTGTTCACCCTTTGCACCGAGACGACGTCTTGAGAAGAGGCGCTGAGAGATGGAGCGACCTTTCCGGGGAGAAAGGAGCCCTCTCAGGGAGTTCGGACTCTAAGTTGCAGAATACTTGTGCATGATGCGACTGTTACAAAGCGGAGGAATTGTTACCTTCAATTGGTTTGTTGGAGTTTCAAAACAAAGCTGTTGAAAGGGAGATTGAAGAAGGATACTTTGGATGTGGAGAGGATAAAAGTTACTCTTTTTACCTCCGCCCCCTCCCCCTCCCTGTCCCCTCGCCCCCCCTTCCTCCCCGCTCCGCCTCCTCTCCTGGTTCCCCTCCGCCTCTCCTTCTTTTTCCTTCTCCACCCTCCTCCTCCTCCTTTCTTCTTTCAAAGATGAGTTGCATTGTGTGGGACCCTCTCCGGCACCCATCTTGCACCCACCTCTCCCTCACGGCAGGAAGGTGGGCAGTGAGGGCTCTGGGTTCACTTAACCATTATACATACTTTCTAGAAGGCAACTATGTTGCTACTTGGGCTTTCTTTGGTTGTCAGATCCTTTGTTAGAAGAAGGGCAAAGAAAGTAAGTAACAAGCAGAGACCTGGATGAATCGGAAGGAAGGACACCCTCCGTCCCTGCCTGGCGAAGAGCTGGCTCAGCTGTGCCCCGTCTGCTGGAAGGAGTGAGGGCTTTTCCCCACACATGCTGAAGTCTGCTCTGACATCCACATCCTCCCGTCTGCAGTTGGCTCGCGTGCTCCCCTGAAGTGACTTGCCTGCCCACCCATTCACTTGCTAGCTCTCAGGTCCTAGCATCCGTCCTTAGGTTTTTCAGCAAATGTTTTATCCTTCGATTTATAAGAAGCGACCAGTGTCTCAAGGCTGCTAAATCCCAATTGCTCTATTAAATACTTATTCTTTTTTAAAAAAAATTTTATCATAAAGATGTGGGGTACAATTCAGGATTAGGTATATAAACATTGATCGTGCAGGTACCCTTGTTGATGAGGTATGTCCCTCCCGCCCCTAGCAGTTTCCCTCAACTGCCAATCCCAACAGTTTCCCACTACTGCCAATCGCTTTCTTATAGTAATATGATTGTTCAAGGTCCTCTTATGAGTGAGAACATATGGAACTCTGTTCTTTGTTTCTGTGATAAATCACTGAGTATGATCAACTCCAAATCCATCCAGGTTGCTGCAAAGTCCATATATTTGTCCTTCTTTATGGCTGCATAGTATTCCATTGTGTCCAGTCCAGCTTTGGTGCACAACACGGTTGGCTCCATGTTTTTGCTATTGTGAATAGAGCTGCAACAAACATACGTGTGCAGGTATCTTCTTTGTAGAATAATTTGAGTTCCGCCGGGTATATCCCCAATAGGGGAATTACTGGGTCATATGGAAGGTCAGTTGCTAGTTCTTTCAGAAATTGCCACACTGTTTTCCAAAGAGGTTGTACAAGTTTGCATTCCTACCAGGAGTGTGGAAGAGTTCCTTTTTCTCCACATCCTCACCAGCATCTGTTGTTGTTTGTTTTTATTAATGATGGCCATTCTTACAGGGTTTAGTTGGTATCTCAAAGTGGTTTTGATTTGCATCTCTCTCATGATGAGTGAGGCTGAGCACTTCTTCATGTGTCTCTTGGCTACAAAGGACATGAATAGACACTTCTCAAAATACTTATTCTTAATCCCACATTGCCTTTGTTCTTTAATTGCATGTTACATTTGTCATAGAAGCATTTCAACTCAAACTGGGTCCCATGCAGAGAAAAATGTAAAAGGTTGCAATGATAGATATCGGTCCCCTTTCACTCTCTCCACTTCCTAGCTTTCACATTGTTTCTCTTTGGCCCCTTGAACCCAGCATTACAACCGGTTGTCTGCATTTGAATACCCACTGTCCTACTTCTCTGACTGTGACCAACTCACACGGCCTGAGGCTCAGTGTACTTGCCCACAAAGTGGGGACACGATGACCAGAGTGCCTACGTCCCAGACTCACCATGGGTGTCCAGCACATCCACGTCACGTGGCCCCATATCTGGCACGTCCTGGACACACACTAAATTCTGATGTCATCTCATTGTCTTCATTCCAGGTTCATGAACGGGTCACTGTGGTTACGAACGTACAAGCGTTTGTTGAGATCCAGAAGCCCTGAATTCTCAGCATCTGTTTTCCTTATGCGTCTGCATTACCTTCAACATTCCCTGCCCACATCTGTGAAATGATTCATAACAAGCAAGGTTTGTAATTACGAAAATATTCATGTAGTTGTCCGCAACTTAAACGTTGGACTCTTCTTTGTTTTGTTCATGCGCCATAAATTCTGTCTTTCTTTCAAGTGCTTGCATCCCAAGAGGAAGATGCTACCCCCAAGAGGCAGAGAAGATACACAATCTGGGATGGAGAAGAATGCGTGTGGCAGGCCAAGCGCAGTTGCAGCCAGTGTGTCACACTGGGTTGTTCCCAAAGTATCCACATCAGCTCTTTAGGGAAGGACAGTCTTCCAGATGAGGTGGATCTAGTCATAACCGGTGGTGAAAACATCTGTGTTACAGAGGATGAGCTAACTGAAGCGGTTCTCTGCACTTGAGTCGTTCTCTGCCTCTTTTCACGAGATCAGGGATGAGGAGAGGGAAGAAGGAAGGCGTGACTGCAGCCATGAATACAGCCTGGCTGAAAGCAGCAGAGCAGAGTGCGGACCTGATCGGGCCCGGCTTGATGGCTTGTTTTGCCTAACAGATGTCTAGGAGCAGTTTCCACAAACTCAGAGGCATCTCCACCCTCCTGATAGTTACTTGGAGTTCAGGCTAACACAGGCAAGGACTAAGTTTCTGGGTTGTCTGAATGTAACCCAGAACACATCTACTCAGACCTGAACTCATCCTATGGGTGTCAGAGGCAGGATTCAAAGTCCAGATGTGTCTGAAACCTGAGTTCATGTCTGTGCGATCACAACACTAAGGAATAGGATGGAAAGCAAGTTGTCCGATGTGAGGACAGAAAGGATTGCTGGAGAGGACGGGCCTATAAGGAGACAAGGCTGTCTAATCAGCTGACTACCTGATATTTCACAAAGACATACCTAATTGCTGAGCTGATATTCAGCAAATATTCGGCAAACAAGATTAGACGAGATTTATTTTGAAAGGACCCATTCTATCCCACGATGCAGGACAAAGATGGAACATTCTATTTGCTGACATTCCTCTTAAAAGTTGGAATATTGGAGGAAGACTTTGACTCAGAATAAATCCACTTAGCTTTCTTCACGTACGTTGACTTTAATTTACATTCTACTCTATGGTGCTTGTTGCATTTATTCCATAGACATTACAGTTTTATAGATGTTGCAGTCATGTCACTTGACAAAGTAATTAGCATAAAATGGGTCATTATAAAATGAGGAGTATGTGGCTAAAAGCCAAAATGGAAAACAAAAGATAGTAGCTATATATGCATCCCAATCTAGTTATAGTCTTACTGACAAGAAAATGTGGTTGACCACAACAATAAAAATATGCCGATAATAATAGGGGTGGAGACAAAGAGGGGAAAGGGGTGAAGAAATGAGCAGAGATTACAGGCCAATGGAAGTCTAGGTAAACAAATGACAAAATTGTCATGAAAAGCTCAGAATGATGAAAGCACACATGCACTCATGCACTCTCTCAAGATCAAATGTCTGTCCCCCAAATCTGGGCTTTTCAGTATTTTGTGAAATATATTTTGTTCTACTCTAAGAAAGAGCCTGATCGGCAATTGATAGAGTATCCAAAATTTAAACAAGTTTGGAACTCTTGAAGAATGACTCAGGGAGGACAGGCTGCAGTGTTGTTCAAAGCTGGGGTTCCTCTTGTCTGTACCACCTAAATCACTGTGAGGTGTTAGTGACGCTATTCTACTCTCCTGAGCAGCATCTTCAT
>CAUYQG010073952.1:0-18310 GCA_963574415.1 Tarsius wallacei
GCTTGATGGTTTCTTTTGCTTTGCAGAAGATTGTTAGTTTAATGAGGTCCCACTTGTCTATCTTATTTCTTAAGGCATTGGCCTTTAGGGTTCTGAATAGGAATTGGTTCCCAGTTCCAATTTCCATAAGGGTGTCTCCTATGTTTTCTAAGATTCTAATAGTTTGAGGTTTTACGTTTAGGTCTTTGATCCATTTAGGGTTAATTTTTGTATATGGTGATAGGTAGGGGACCTGTTTCAATCTTCTGCATGTGGTCAGCCAGTTTTCCCAGCACCATTTACTGAATAGGTTCTTCTCTCCCCAGTGGTTGTTGTTGGAGGCTTTTTCAAAGATGAGTTGGTTGAGGAATTGATTTGCTTCCAGGATCTCTATTCTGTTCCATTCGTCTATGTGCCTGTTCTTGTACCAATACCAGTCTGCTTTGATTACTGTAGCCTTATAGTAAAGTTTGAAGTCTGGAAGTGTGATACCTCCTGCTTTGTTTCTCTTGCTAAGGATTGTTTTGGCAATTCATGGTCATTTATGTTTCCATATGAATTTCTGTATTGCCATTTTCAGGTCTGAGAATGATGTTGGTAACTCAGTGGGTATTGCGTTGAAGCTATAGATTGCCTTTGGTAGGAGGGACATCTTAACAAATGTTGATTCTTCCTATCCATGAGCATGGAATATTTTTCCATTTGTTTGTGTCTTCTTGGATATCTTTGAGCAGTGTTTTGTAATTCTCATTGTAAACGTCTTTCACTTCTCTGGTTTGGAAGATGCCGAGGTATTTCATTTTTTTGGTGGCTATTATGAATGGAATTGTGCTTTTTATTTGGTTCTCCGCCTGCTTGTTGTTGATGTAAAAGAATGCAACTGTGTTTTGCACGTTTATTTTGTACCCCGAGACTTTGCCAAAGTCCTTTATCACTGCAAGTAGGTTTTTGACAGATTCTCTTGAATTTTCAAGGTATAGGATCATATCATCAGCAAAGAGGGATAATTTGACTTCCTCTTTTCCTATCTTGATGCCCTTGATTCCTTCTCTTGTCTGATTGCTCTAGCTAGGACTTTCAACACAATGTTGAACAAGAGGGGTGAGAGTGGGCAGCCTTGTCTTGTTCCAGTATTCAGGGGAAATGTTTCCAGTTTCTGTCCATTTAGCAATATGCTAGCTGTGGGTTTATCATAGATGGCACTTACTATTTTGAGGTATAGTAATTTTTGATTAAGACAGAATTAGGCCAGACTCGGTGGCTCAACCTGTAATCCCAGCACTTTGGGAGACAGAGATGAGTGGATTGCCTGAGCCCACGGGTTTGAGACCCACCCAGGCAACTTGGCAAGACCTCATTTCTACAATAAATCAAAAATGAACCGGATGTGGCAGCGCACACCTGTAGTTCCAGCTACTTGGAAGGCTGAGGCGGAAGGATTGCTGGAGCCCAGCAGGTCGAGCCTGTGGTAGCCGGGAGCATGCCACTATACTCTAGTCTGGGTGACAGAATGAGACTCCAACTCAAAAAAAAAAAAAAAAGACAAAACTATATGGTTCAACATTGATGGCCAGGACCAAACAACTGGCACCTGTGTTAATTAAGAAATTAATTTGGATTCCTGCACCCTAATATTCACCTGGGGGTTGTTGGGGTGATGGTACTAAGCTGGTGGTACTGGGCACTTTAGCAGATTTTCAGGCCTCCTCAGGGGCCAATATTTCCTGAGCCAGGTGTTCCCCCTTCCCTCCAGAAAAGGGTGCACCCTCTCTCCAATGGCTCTGCTGCCTGCATAGTGGACAAAATTCTGAAGGTTTAGGCCTTTTGGGACTACTGCACTTCAAATGCCTCCTGCAGATTGTACCAATAGCAACAGACACCATTCCTCTTAGCAGGTTTGTTCTTACCAGGTTTCTGTTGGGCACCTGGAGTTTTGCTAATAATGACTGGTAATTGGAATGCCTGTTTTGGGGCCTCTGGTCCTGGTGCCCTCGATGTTGGCACCCTTTTGCTTTTTCAATGTCTCGGCTGTTAAAAAGAAATTCAGGATTTTTTGTAACTGGAAGATTGATGCCTGTAGTTCCAAGTCTAGCCTCTGGAATTGGGCATCTAATACTCCGGAGGATATAATCTTGTTTGCAAAGTAGTGAGATTTTAAAAATGCCTGTAGATATGAAAGTTTTGAACATTTCTCCATTCGTAATGATGTGGTATAAAACCGCTTTAGAATGAACAGACCATGTGAGTGTGAAATGACTTGTCCCTATTCATTTCCAATTATGAGCAGGCAGATTTGTTAAGAGCCTTTATAAATTACTAAATTATAATCTAGGAAGTGCCAAAGGTCAGCATGAGGCTTTTGGGGAAAAAAAATTGTGAGGTATGGACATTTAGGTGAGTGATCAGTTTTCATGCCTTATTGTGCCACACAGAGAGTATGCAACTTTTCACCCATTCCACAGAAGAAGTACTGGGCTCAGTAAGGTGACTCAACTTAAAAAAAACAAAAAAACCTTTAGCAACCTGACATAATAAACATTGGTGTTATCTAGCACTAATGTTTTATTTATTTTTACTTTAAGTCAAACTTTTTTATTTGTATAAATTTATGGGGTACAAGTATAATTTTGTTACATGCATAAAAAGTGTAGTGGTCAAATTAGGGTTTTAGGGTATCTATTGCCTAGTTAATGCATATTTTACTTATCAAGTAATTTCTCACTATCCACCTCCCTCCCACCACCCTCACCATCCCAAGCCTTCATTCTCTATCATTCTACTCTCTATGTCCATGTGTATACATTTTTCAGCATCCACTTACAAGTGAGAACATGTAATACTTGACTTTTTGTTTCTGGCTAGTTTCACCTACGATAATGACCTCAGTTTCATCCATGTTAGCGCTAATGTTTTAGCATTGGTAAAGTTATAGAAAGTAGGATTTTACAAGAACCCTTGGAATTTTGGTTTGAAAAAGCAGATTAGAGTGTCAATAGGCTGAGTTGTTTTTTTTTTTTTTCCATGAGTCAACAGGATTTGTTAAACAACAGGTGGCCCCTTTGTTTCTGTCTAAGAGGAGGACTGATAATCCCAGTTTAGATTTAATTTGAGAGAGATTTAATATAGAAAAGGGAACATGGACTTTAATAATAACTTTTGCCCTGGTCATCTCCCTGAGGGGAAAATGGTAAGCTACAGTAGAAGCCTGAAATGGCATCCCAGAATGGATATGGGCAGGTGAGAGATCAGAAGGTGGTGGAGAAGGGAGAAGAGGGGAGAAGGAGCTAGGGTTGATAGCTGCTGCAGCCAACATCTGCCCTCCCTCCAGTGGTAAGGGTGAGTCAAGGGAAAGGAGTAGGGTGAGAAGGCTAAGGAGTCAACAGAGGGTTAGAAATTGTGTATGAGAGAGTGAGTTAGATCAGCTGGGTCAAAGTTGTCAGAGGAAAAGCAGAAAGGGCTAAAATAATTAAAGGGGTATGCCACAGGAAGAACAAATGTCCAAGCAGCGCCATTTTGATAAAAGCTTATGCATAAGGAACCTCAGGTTCAGACCATTTGTCCTTGTGAAGGCAATAGAGGTCAAGCTGAAGGAGAGTATTAGAGGCAAGGGACCCACCTTGGAACCCACCTCCTGGTCACCTAGCTGAAATTGAGGCAAAAAAAGAGAGATGCTTAGGGCAGATGTCTTTCTCTAGTGAGAGGGTCCTGAAACCTTTCAGAATACATTTCAGTTAGGGCCCTTGGCCACCCATATTGAGGGTTCCATATGAGGAGTTATAAAGAGAAAAAGGGATGGTCTCAAGCAGTCAGAAAAAGAGAAACCCATCCATGTTCTCAGTTGGCATCCCAAAAGAGAATCAGTGGAATCCGTCTTGAGTGTGTGTGGGTATCAAGGAGAAAGGACATCTCCTTGATCCACTCAACCCACTAGTCCTTCCACCCAGTGGCAAGGCTGCTCCTATGCATGTTCAGAAAACCTGGTACCAAGGTTTACTGGAGAGGAGGGCCTGAAGCCCCAGCAAGGCAAAGCTTCTGAATAGAGAAAGTGACTTTTTTAGGTTTGTTCCTAGAACTTTTAATGAGGCAGAGGGTAATATATGGACTCACCGGTATTGAAATTTTGTGTTGGATAAAGCTGAGGTGACAGGGAAGGTCCAGTTTATGTAGCTCACTAGCAGGCAGTGAAGGCAGGAAGGCAAGGAGCAGAAAGAGGGAGAAAGAGAGCCAAGGACCTCATCTCTCACCCTGTTTTGAGGTGGTCATTCAACATTTTCTTTCAGGGATCTTCTAACCTTTCCAGATTGTAATCCTGGCAAAAGGCTGCCAGTTGCCTTCTGAGACCTAATCTGGTCTATGAAGAGACTCAGATTAGAAAGAAGATGAGGAGGTAAAGAATAGACTCTGGCTTCTCATCCTAATGGGCCCTAGCAATCTGCTGATTTTCCCTGGGACCTTTAGGTTCACCATAGAGCAGTCCTGGTCAGAGCCATGAGTTGTCACTGAGTTCCAGTGCAGTCCACCGAGAGACTTGGGTTGCAGAAGAGGAGAGTGAGAAAAAGAGCATGGAGGAAACTCCACAGAGCTCCTTGTAGAGCCATCAAAAGGTGAGGGTCAGTGGGCTGGATTGGTATGCTGCAAAGAATTGCACAGAAATTAGATTAGGAAAGTTTATCTAGGAGGTAGATCAGAAAGAGAGAGAAAGGAGGAGGGGGGGCAGAGGCTTAAGGAAAGCATGATGATGAGGATTACTGTCATGTATGAGCTCAAGGAGACCAGATAAACTCCATTTTGGGCTCTGTCCGTTCATACATTATACCAAGGTCAAATTTTCAATGCAGTGCTAAGTAATTTCTGATAATTCCAAACGCCAAAGAGTACAGAATTTTAGATTAGAGAGGAATCTGTCTGTTTACAACTCTTGAGGTTCATTGAGGAGAAACAGGCTTCTTCCAAAAAGAAATTTATGGTGCCATATTTGTTTTCCTTAATGATCCAAGGCTGTTCTATCTTAGGGTCATGTGGACATTGAGGTTAGCAAGAGAAAGAGGGGCAGACAAAAACAAATGGAGCAACAGATAAGATTTAGTTTTGTTCAGGATTTTTAACCTGATCTCAAAAGGGGTGAACACTATGTGTTTATTATCTGGACACACAAAACATTTATAGGTTGGCAATCAAAAGGCACATGAATCAATAATTCATAAGTTTCCTCTCCCAGATATGAGAAAAAAGTTCTAGAAAATATTCATTGTTGGCTGCTGTAGAAGCCAAGCAAGGAGGACAGTCTCCAGACATTGCATGACTTGGGTTTAAGCCCTGTTCTTACAAGCCTTTCCACTTTCGACAGAAAAGCATGAAAGACGTCAAATGGGCCTTTTGGAAGCTACATGGAATGCAGTCTTGCTTCTTCTGCCCCCTCTGTGCCTTGCATCAGGAAGGATCGCTTGTGCCTCAGTTCTACATAGTGCAGGTGTTTGGTTCCTGCCCATCTCCACTGTTCCCTGGTCAGGCAAGGCCAGTGGTAGATTGGCTGAAGGGAGGAGAGATGCAGCAACAGGGAGGAGAGTCCATAGATGGTTCTGAAAAGAGGGAAAACTGAAAGTGAATGAGGAACCTGAGAGAAGAGTGAGGGAAATGCAGCTGTATTCACAAATCTGCAGGTGATGGTATTCTTTAATCCATGCATGTTGGGTGCCAGAGATGGTGTTAGATGTTGTATCAGATGTTCATTGGTTCTTGACTTTTTCACAGAAAATAATCTCTAAGAGAGTCAATAGTATGGTTTAAGACAAGATTTTATTAGAAAGAAAAAATACATGCTCTGGCCAGGCACAGTGACTCATGCCTATAACTCCAGCATTTTGGGAGGCCAAGGCAAGAGGACTGCTTGAGCCCAGGAGACCAGCAATGTAGTGAGACCTCACCTACACACACACACAGCACGCGCGCACGTGCATGCACACACACACACACACACACACACACACACACACACTAACTGGGCGTGGTGGCATACACTTGTAGTCCCAGCTACTCGGGAGGTTGAGGTGGAAGGATCATCTGAGCCCAAGAGACTGAGGCTGGTGCGCGGGGCAAGTGGGTGGCCGAGTGGACGTTGGTGGGGCGCTCCTGGGTGCCCAAGTTGCCGACAGGGCCAAGTGCCATGCGTCCCAAGCATGGTGGGCTCCCTGCCTCCCTGCGTAGTAGACTGTGGCACTGGGTATACCAAGAGGCTGAGGCTGCAATGAGCCATGACCACACCACTGTACTCCATCCTGGGTGACAGAGTAAGACCCTGACCAAAAAAAAAGAAGAAGAAGACATTCTCACTAGAGAGCATGGATACCTTAAGAGAAAGAACATGTGCTTGCCTTTGACAAGAAGTTTTATGTAATTTTACAATGATAATTGAGCAAACTATTCCATAAACTAAGGGAAGAGGGCTGCAGGTATCTGGTCACAAGTTTTGATGACCATATCTCAATGTTTTAAGGTCACAAGGATCTCCTAACTAATGAAACCTGGCCGGGTGTGGTGGCTCACGCCTATAACCCCAGCACTTTGGGAGGCTGAGGTGAGAGGATTGCCTGAGCCCAAGGGTTCAAGACCAGCCTGGGCAACTTGGTGAGACCTCATCTCTACAATAAATAAAAAAAAAATAGCCAGGCGTGATGGCACATGCCTGTAGTTCCAGCTACATGGAAGGGTGAGGTGGAAGGATCACCTGAGCCCAGCAGGTTGAGGTTGTGGTGGCCGTGAGCATGCCACTGCACTCCAGCCTGGGCGACAGAGTGGGACTCTGACTCAAAAACAACAACAACAACAACAAAACACCTAAATAAATAGATAAATAATGAAACTTACTGTCCAACTAGATTTGGGCTTTTCTTGAAACATCATATCTATGTTTGGGTAACTCCCTGTTGTTTCTATGATTCACTGCACTGGTAGATCCACATTCCAATTATTTTCTTGTGGCTCCAATCTTATTACTTATTATTGGTGTGTTGAGGTTTTTTTTACTTCTTCATGATGTAATCTTGCTAGGTTGTATGTGTCTGGGAACTTATCTATTTCTTTTAGATTTTCCAGTTTGTTGACATTTAGTTGTACATAATAGTTTCTAATGATTTTTTGTATTTTTGTAATCTCAGTTATGATGTTTCCATTTTCATATCTGATTTTACTTGTTTTGGATCTTTTCTCTTTTTTCTTAGTATAATTTTTAATTGTTTGTTGATTTTGTTTATCTTTTAAAAATTTCATTGATTTTCTGGGGTTTTTGTGGTATCAATTTTATTTATTTCTACTCTCATCTTTATTATTTCTTTCCTTCTACTAATTTTGTGTTTGGTTTGTTCTTTTCTAGATCTTTGAGATCCATCAGTAGGTTTCTTATTTGAAGTCTTTCTACATTTTGATATATGCATTTATTGCTATAAACTTCCCTCTGAGTACTGTTTTTGCTGTATCCACAGATTTTGGTATGTGTATTTTAATTTTTATTTGTTTCAAGAAATTTTTTTTTAACATATTGTTTTTTCTTTTTTTTTCAATATTTTTTATTATGATATTGCGGGGTACAGTTAAAGGTTAGGTATACAAATATGCTTTGTTCAGGCACCCTTGTTGATAAGAGGTGTCCCCTGTCCCCAGACAGATATTGACTACTGTTAAACCCATCTCCCTTCCCCTCCCCCCCCATAGAAATTTTTAAAGTTACTTTTTAATTTCTTCATTGATTCATTGGTCATTCAGGAACATGCTATTTAACTTCCCTGTATTTGTATAGGTTCTGAAGTATCTCTTGTTATTGACTTCTAATTTTATTACATTGTTGTCAGAAGAGATACTTGATATTATTTCAACATTTTTGAATTTGTGGATACTTGTTTTGTGATTTAAGATATGGTCTGCTATGAAGAATGTGCATTCCGCTGAAGTTGGGTGAAATCTGTAAATGTTGGTTAGACCTCTACTCTAGGGTATAATTTACTTTAATGTTTCTTTGTTGATTTTTTGTATGAATGATCTGTGCATTACTGAGAGATGCATGTTAAAGTCCTCTACTATCATTGTATTGCAGTCTTTCTCTTCCTTTAGGTCTATTAATGTTTGCCTTATATACTTGGGTGCTTCACTTCTGGGTAACTAAATATTTGTAATTGATATAGCCTCCTTATAAGGTGGCTCTGTTGTTATATAGTGACTTCTTTGTCTTTTTTACTTGCAGTTGGACTTGCAGTCCATTTTATCTGATGTAAGTACTCAGATAGCTACTCCTGCTCTTTTTGGTTTCTACTTTCAGTAAATGCTTTTTTCATCCTTTCACTTTCAGTTTATATGTGTCTTTGTAGGAGAAGTAAGTTTCTGGTAGGCAGCACTCACTTGGGTCTTATATTTATATCCATTCGGCTACTCTGTCTTTTAACCAGATAATTGAATTATTAACATTCAGTATTATGATTGATATGTAAAGACATACTACTGCAATTTTGTTGCATGTTTTTTGGTTGTTTTGTAACTCCCTTCCTTTCTTCCTCCCTCCCTTACTTCTTTCCTTCCTTCTTTGTCATTAAGTGTTTTTTTTTCCTTCGCTTCTTTTGTCATTAAGTGATTTTTTTCTGGTAGTATATTTTAGGTCATTGCTTTTTGTTTTAGGTTAATCTATTATAAAATTTTGCATTGTGGATACCATGAGATTTTTAAAAAATCTTATAGAAATAACAAGTTATTTTATTTATTTTTAATTTTAATTTTTTTTTATTTTAAAGATGTGGACAATTCAGGGTTAAGTATACAAATAGTCATTGTACAGGTAAAGTATGGGCCTCACTTTGGTCCCCACTTCATCTGGTTTGAGATCAGGTACCTCTGCTGATGAAGTGTGTCCCTCTTTTTCCTGGATGTTTCCCACCACTGCCAGTCCCTTTCTTACAGTATTATGATAATTGTTCAGGGTTGGTTTGTGAGTGAGAACATGTGGTGCTCAGTTCTTTGTTTCTGTGATAGATAACTGAGTAGTATAAACTCTAAAACAGTCCACATTGTTGCGAAGTTTATAATTTTGTCCTTCTTTATGGCTTCTGTCCTTCATTATTCCATCATGTATGTGCTCCACATTTTTTAATCTAGTCCACTTTTGATGGACAGCATGATTGTTTCCATGGTTTTGCTATTGTGAATAATGCTGCAATAAACACATGTGTGCAGGTATTTTTTCATAGAACAAATTATTTTAAAGAGATTACAACTTATTTTAGATCATAAAGAAAAGAATAGAAACAAATAAACAATTTAAAAACTCTACATTTTAACTCTATTTCCCCACAGTTTGACTTTATGTTATCTCAATTTACACATATTTATACTGCCTATCCCTTAACAAGTTGCTATTGCTATTATTGTTTTTGATAGATTCACCTTTTGGGTTTCATATTAGAGTTATGAGTGGATTGCACACTATAACCACAGCATTAGAGTAGTCTGATTTTGTCCATATTTAATTTTACTAGTGGGTTTTATGCCTTCAAATGTTTTCTTTTTGCATGTTAGTGAAAATGCCAACTCCCTTCAGCATTTCTTGTGATAGGAATCATTGCTCCTTTTAGGACTCTCTCTTTGTCCTTGACCTCTAAGAGTTTTATTATTATATGCCTTGGGGTAGTCTTATTTGGGTCAAATCTATCTGGTGTTATCTGACCTTTCTGTACCTGGATATTTATCTCTTTCTCAAGTTTTAAAAAATTTTCTATTGTTACTTCTTTGAATAAGTTTTCTACCCCTTGCTCTTTCTCAACTCTCTCTTGAATACCAATAGTTTTTAGATTTGGCCTTTTGAGATAGTTTTCTATATATTGTAGACAATCTTCATTACTTTTCCTCCTTTTTTCCCTCCTCTGTGTATTTTCAAATACTCTGTCTTTGATTTTACTGATCCTTTTCTTTGTTTGATTCATTCTGCTTGAGGGCCTCTAATGAATTTTTCAGTTTAGCAAATGTATTTCTCAGTTCCAAGTTTTCTTTCTTTTTTTTAATTTCATTTTTTGGTTAACTTTCTTTGCTATATTTCTGAACTGCTTTTCTGTGTTATCTTGGAGACCCCTGAGTTTTCTTAAAACTGCTATTTTGAATTCTTGGTCAGAAAGTTTGCATATCACAGTTTTGTTAGGATAAGTCACTGGCTCCTTGCTTTGTCTGTGTGGGGAGATCATGGTTCCCACTTTACTATTGTTTCTTGTGAATATACACTTATATCTTTGCATTGAGGGATTAGTTATGTGTTCCAGTCTTCTGTTTGGCTTGTTTTGTTTTTTATTTCATGTGATTTATCAGAGATTCTTTGTAATTTACCTGTTGATTTTCCCTCTGTTTCCCATTAGGTAGCTACCTCCTTTCTGGCACTAGATGATGCCTTAAGTCCAGGTTTGCCTTGGTTCCAGTAAACAATCAGAGTGCTGACCCTTCTGAATTAGGAAGTCCCAGAGGGGATGTCTTGGTGGTGCAGGATTGCTGACTATGGGTTTGTGCCTAGGGACCTGTGGAACGAAGCTACTGTAGCATGGTGATGCTGAACAGTCACTCTGATTTAGCTTCTTTTTTGGTTGAATTACCAAGCAGTTTTCAGGACTGTAGTTGGTAGTCCAGGCTTCCCCACTTTGTCTCTTGCTGTTCTCAGGGATATTTCTCTTCAGGCACTCCTAATGTTTTCCATAGGTTTTGGAAAGACAGGTCTTTGACATGGAACCAAAGATGGTAAAGAGGTCTACCTCAATCTCACTTTTTCCAGTGTAGAAATTGTGAATTGCAAGGAAATTTTCCATATGCTTGGTGCTGGGCAGACTGGAGGAGGGATATGTTGTGAATATGGAAATCTGATTTTCTTACTCTATGCTTGGAGTTTTTTCACTTCTCTGTGGATCCAGGAACTGCTTCCTTTTCAAATTTGAGTTCTGGGATATTGCTGATGATAATCTTGGTTCTATATATTTATTTTTGATTTTGGGTGGAACAGAGAAGCCACTGTTTGTAGAGACAAGGTCTCACTATGTTGCCTAGGCTGGTCTCAAACTCCTAGGCTCAAGAGATCCTCCCATCCCAGCCTCCCAAAATTCTAGGATTACAGGCCTGAGCCACCACACCTGGCCCTTTCTTCTTTTATAAAAAATAGTGTTATTGCATCTCCTTGTATTCCTAAAAAGTTTATTTAACTTTAATTGCTTTTAACTTGACAAAAATCTATCATCTAATCTTTTGGATTTTCCTTTCTCACATAATATTACATTGCTAAGATTCATTCATATTTTTGTACATCTTATTTACTGCTTTATAATAAATTACCCCCAAACTTGGTAGGTTAGAAATAACACACATTCATTATCTCAGTTTCTGTGGGTCAGGAATTCAGGCACAGCCTAGCTTCTTCTACTTCAAGGTCTCATGATGCTATAATCAAGGTGTTGCCAAGGTTTAACTGGGACAAATCTACTTCCAAGCTCACCCAGTAGTTGTAGGCCTCATGGAAACTTAGTTCCTCGTGAGACTGAGGGTGTTGGAATTTTTTTTTTTTTTGAGTTGGAGTCTCACTCTTGTAGCCCAGGCTGGAGTGCAGTGGCATGCTCAAGGCCACCACAGCCTCAACCTACTGGGCTTAGCCAATCCTTCTGCCTCAGCCTTCCAAGTAGCTGGAACTATAGACCCACACCACCATGTCCGGCTAGGGTCTTGGATTTTACTGACTGTTCACCAGAGGTCACCCTCAGTTTCTTGAAAGGTGGCCCTCTCCATCACAGCATATGGTAAGAGCCAGCGAGAGAATATAGACAAAAATCACAGTCTATTGTAATCAAATTATGACATCCCATCACTGTTGCAGTATTCTCTTTGTTTGAAGGAAGTCACTATGTCCAGTCCACATGCAAGGTGAGGAATTTACACAAGGGTGTGACACCAGGAGGCAGCGGTGGGGCATTGGGAACCTTATTAGAAGCTGCCTACTAAATGGTATGCCACTATAATTTATTTATTTGAACTGCTGTATATCAATTTGTGTGAATTATCACAGTTTATGCTCCTGTCCCTGGCCATTGGTTTTTCCTTCCAGGGTTTTTTGCTGTTGTGAACACCAATGCCACAAATATTCTTGTACGTATGAAGGGACTACAGTACTCTTCTTGGAATCATTCCCAATTTGATATGTGTCCTGCTAGAGTAAGCACTATGAAGACATCTTTTATTAGATCCTCTTGTAGTTCATAGGCATGATGACTGGCTTTTCATACTCATGTGTGAGATGTGGTTCCCTTAAACCTTATGATATGGACACATTACCCGTCAGGTGTGTGTGTGGGGGAGACACATTTGGTTAATTCTACCTGGAATTAATTGCATCCATTCTAAAGTCCTATAGCATTTCTTTTGTTTTGGTATTTACTACTTGTTACCTATTATTGCACTTATTTTGTGCATGTTATGTTTTTCCCTTGAGGTAGTAAGTTGTTGAGTGCAGTAAATACATTTGATTCTGAGTTTTTGTTAATTTACATAATGCCTGCATACCACTTAGTATATTAGTAAGCTTTCAGTTTTAGTGAATTTAGTGAAATCTTGTTAAATGTCAGTGTCTAATTTTTAAGGTGTCCATAATCTGGCTCCAGTGATACCTAAATCCAATATTTCTCACTTCTCCCATACAGGGACACTTGTTTAGGCAGGTGGGTCTCTTAAACATTCTCTTTCAGCCTTTTCTTAGTAAATTTAGCTCACATTGATCATGCTCTTCTCCCACTCCTATGAATTTACTATTTGTGTCACACATTTAGCATTTCAGTGTCTGCTCAGAAATGGTGGTATATACCCATAGTAGGTATCCAATAAACTGTATTGACTGAATGGCAGAAATATCTTATTTTATCATTATTTTCAACTAGTTAAGAATTTTCATTCCATCTATATTGTCAGTTAACTGAGAAGATAAATAAATAAATACTGATTTGTTTGAATAGATGTTTTCAGGTTTTAAAATTTTTCACTTGCATATTTAAAAAATTGTGCATTCTAACAATTAAAATCATTTGAATAATAAATAACACTCTAATTAAACTGTATTTTATTTATTTATTTATTTATTTATTTATTTATTTTTTGAGTTGGAATTTCACTCTGTTGCCCAGACTGGAGTGCAGTGGCATGCTCCCGGCCACCACAGCCTCGACCTGCTGGGCTCCTGTGATCCTTCCACCTCAGCCTTCCAAGTAGCCAGAACTACAGGTGCTCGCTACCATGCCTGGCTCATTTTTGATTTATTGTAGAGATGAAGTCTCGCCAAGTCGCCAGGTGGGTCTCAAACTCTTGGGCTCAGGCAATCCACTCGCCTCGGCCTCCCAAAGTGCTGGGATTACAGGCTGAGGAACTGAGCCTGGTCTAAACTGCATTTTAAAGCCTGCAGGACACCTTGGATCAGCTTGATTTACTCTAGATTTCACTGTCATCCCAAACCCACTTCTTCCTTCACTAGCATGCAAGCTCTTTTCCTTCCCTGCCAGCCAGCCAGTAAAGGGGAGAGGCTGGCAAGGCCTTCGTTGTCAGTTCTTTGATGCAAAAAGGGGCAGCACGGTCATTTAAACTTGATCCAACCTCTTTGCATCTTACAGTTAAATAGCTAAAAGAAGTAAAATAAGAAGGCAATGCTTGTGGAATGCACAGTGCCTACTGGCACTCGCCTCATTATGATTTGCCTATTTGCTTTTCCTGCTCAATTGTTTCTTTGGAAGGCAGTGGATTTTTCTCTTGAGTTTCCATTTTCTTCAGGTTCGACTTATCAGATTTCTCCATCTCCATCATACTGGGTTTGTCAGACATGGTCATGGAGGGAGTGGAGAGTGGCTTTCGAGGATGGGAATCTGGTCTGTGCAGAACAACGCTGAGTGAATAGATTTCTATTACTTTTTTTTTGTCTTAGGTATTTTTTGGAATTAATGGAGTCAGAAGGACCCTCAGAGAGTTCAGAATTTTTCTCACAGCAAGAAGGGAAAGAAGAAGTCCGAGAGCCAGAGGAAACAGGCACAGTGAACCCCCTCTTACAACCTGCTCTCACAGGGGATGTAGAAGGTTTGCAGAAGATGTTTGAGGATTCCAAGAATCCTCATCATGAGCAGGCCATGCACCTACTCTTAGAAGAAGATGTTATTGGGAGGAATTTGCTGTATGCAGCTTGCATGGCTGGGCAAAGTGATGTGATTAGGGCTTTGGCAAAATATGGTGTGAATTTGAATGAAAAAACTGCCAGAGGTATTTTTTCTTTTTTCTCTCATAAGTATTATTTATGACTATCTAATGACGATGTGTAATTTCAAGCTTGCACATATTTGATGTGTCTGCTTTACACTTTACATATATTATATGTATATGCATATATATGAGTGTATATATGTTTTTATATATAAGTGTATCAATGTTGACATTTTAAAGCATAGTATTTTAGAACACAGAATTCACTATTTTTTTTAGCTGTGTGACTTGGCCTGATCTTTTTGTGTCTCTGTTTTTTCATCTGCAAAGTGGGGGTAATAATTTTGTTTTCCTTATAGGGTGTTATGAGGATTAAATAAGATAATATATATACATTTCAAGTGCTTGGCACATAGTAGATTAATAAGTAGTAAATGTTCAATATTATTGTTATCTCTTTTCTTTGAAGATTTATTAGTTTTTAGCAGTCATTATCTAATTGCCTTTTCAATTTTAATTTATTTTTTCCAGGTTGCAAATATAATACATGGTCATGGTAGAAAATAAAACAATTATCTTCAGCAAATATAGTATATTCTCTTCATGTTCACTTGGGACATTTAAGGAAATTGACCATATATCAGGTCATAAAGGAAGACTCAACAAATATCAAATCGTTTGTAGTATATAGTCTTTAACTGGTGACCACAACAAATTTAAATTAGAGAATAGTAACAAAGAGATAACTGAAAGCCCTCTATAGTTTTGGAAACAAGAACACACTTTAAATTTAAATGACAACAGGATCACTATATGTCAGAACCTGACAGATAAATCTAAAATTAAAATTCTAGTTTAATGCATAAACGAGAATATAAGAAACATTAAAAATTAGTAGGCGATGCATTTGACACAATAAGTTATAAAAAGTACAACTGAGAAGAAAGTAGAAGAAAAATAGTGAAGTAAAATAATGACATTGATCACAATACCAAAATTTGGTTCAGTGAAAAAGATAGTGTTAAAAAACCTTTGATAATATTAAACAGAAAGAGACAGAGAGTTCAAATAATATTTGGAATTGAAAAAATGGAACATTAACACAGAACATGATTAAGATAAAAAAATCACAAGAAGCTATTATGAACAACTTAATACGTTTGACAATATATTTGAAATCTTGGATGAAATGAACAAATTTCCAATTAAATATAAATTACTAAAATTGGTTCAAGAAAAAAATAGAATTCTTGGCTAGATCACTGGTTATTAAATAAATTGAATAAGTTATAAAAATCTGCATTCCTAACCCCTGGCTCCTCATCAAATTCCATATTCAAATGTTTTTAAAGATAAAGACTATTCAAGTTTTAGGAGAAAGGGTAATCCCTAGTTTATAAAAATGTTCTGGAGAATATCTGGAGAGTTGGAAAGTTGTCTGCATTATTTTATGAGAGTGAGAACTTTTATAGCAAAATTGGATTAATGACAGTACTAGAAAGGAAATTTAGCTGATCAAAAAAATTTTCTAAGTTTTGAGTCAGAGTCTTACTCTGTTGCCCAGGCTAGAGTGCAGTGGCATGCTCACGGTCACTGCAACCTTGACCTGCTGGGCTCAGGTGATCTTTCTGCCTCAGTCTTCCAAGTAGCTGGAACTACACATATACATCATCATGCCCAGCTAATTTATTTATTTATTGTAGAGATGAGGTCTTGCCAAGTTGCCCAGACTGGTCTTGAAATCCTGGGCTCAGGCATTCCTCTCACCTCTGCCTCTCAAAGTGCTGGGGACTATAGGTGTGAGCCACCATGCCCAGCAGACATATTTAATAACATAGATACAAGTATCCTAAATAAAATACTAACAAATTGAATCTAAGAATGTATATTAAAGAATTTGTTGAAGACTAGATTTTACATGTTCTCACCAAATAAATAAATCTGTGAGATTCATATGTTAATTAGCTTGATTTTGCTATTCTATAATGCAAAAATATTTCAAAACAACTTCTTGTGCATGATAAATCTATGCAATTTTAATATCTCAATTAGAAATAAATAATTTTTATCATATACACAAAAACTTATTGGACTAAGTTGGGTTTATGCCATGAATGAAAGAATGGTTTTAACATTACAGATATATTAATGTAATTCACTACAATAAAAGATTAAGCAAAATATGATCATGTCAATAGATATAGAAAAGTCACTTTAAAAAGTGTAGCACTCATTCATGATGAACACTCTCAGGGAAATCAGAATAGAAGAAACTTCCCTTAAAGTTGTCCATCAAAAATCTGAAGCATACTTACCTAATATTGAATTTTCAGAAACATTATTTAAAATTAGAAACAAGGCCAGGTGCGGGAACTCACACCTATAATCCCAGAACTTTGGGAGGCTGAGGAAGGAGGATTGCTTGAGCCCAGTAGTTCAAGACCAGCCTGGGCAACATAGGGAGACATCATCTCTACAAAAAATTAAAACATCTAAAACTTAGCCAGGTGTGGTGGTACTTGCTTGTAGTCCCCGCTACTTGAAAGGCTGAGGCAGAAGGATCACCTGAGCCCAGGAGGCCGAGGCTGGTAAGCCATGATAGTGCCACTGCACTTTAGCCTGGATGATAGAGACTCCGACTCAGAAAAAGAGAAAAAAGAAAAAATGAGAAAGAAAAAACAGAAATAAGACTATGATATTCACTATCACTTCTTCCATTTATTCTTTTAATAGAGGTCCTAGCAAATGTAGCAAGACAAGAATAATAAGAAAAATGGCACACTACTATGCTAGCACCAGCTTTTTCCAGCTCTGAAGAACTAATTGATAAACATTTTTAGGGGTTTTGAGAATTGGTTGACATCATGTTGGTACTTGAAATTGTCCATACCAGGCTGGACTTGGTACCTCAGCCTATAATCCTAGCACTTGGGAGGCCGAGATGAGTGGATTGCCTGAGCCCGTGGGTTCGAGACCAGCCTGGACAACTTGGCGAGACCCCATCTCTACAATAAGTACAAAAAAAAAATTAGTCTGGCATGGTAGCACACACCTGTGGTTCCAGCTACGTGGAAGGCTGAGGTGGAAGGATCGCTGGAGCCCAGATGAGGTGGCCATGAGTGTGCCACTGTACTCCAGAGCCTGGGCAATGGAGTGAGACTCCAAATCAAAAAAGAGAGAGAGAGAGAAGAAAGAAAAAAGGAAAGGAGGAAGGAAGGAAGGAAAGAAGGAAGGAAGAAAGAAAGAAAGGAGACTTCTGGTTAACATGGCGATGGCATAGGTGGAATTGTGAGATTCTCCGAATGTGAGTTCCCTAAAAGGACTCTTGCTTTCCTCCCCCCACTCCCCTGCCCACGCCCAGCTGCATTGGTCCGAGGCCCGGGGACCCTCGGTCCCACACAGGGCTGGCTATCGTGCCCCCACCTGCTCCCTCGTGGGCAGGAAATCTCGGGTCTCAGCTCCCTCCCTGGCTACATCTTCTTACCCAGACCAAGTCTCCGATCACCCTGGGAGACTCTGGGCACCCGCCCCTCAGAGAAACTGATTCCATTTCTGACAGAAATATGCCATAAGCAACCTAGGGCCACTCCCGTCACTCACTGCCTGCCCTTTGAAGCTTTGGGGCTCTGAAATCTGGAGCTCTGTGTAAAGAAAGTGCATATCATTAGGAAATGCTCTTTGGAGGCTCTCAGCTCCAGAGGAGGGAACTCACGATGCCCGCCTCCACACCAGCCTGCTGGTAGCACCCCGATAGAGCACCCAGCTATGCAGCTGATCCCCGGTGCCTTCCACGCCACCACAGTCTAGCATAGTGAATTGCCCAGGGACCCAAAAACTGGAGAAAAAGGATCCATGAAAGTAAAACTACCACGTTGGCCATCCCCCAGGAAGAGACTTGAATTGCCCTGCCCACCTACCAGCAGCCTACACCTCGGTTCCCAAGGTAACATTGCAACACAGAAGAAAAAGTAACTCCCCTGGGAACTAAGCAGCAGATGTCTCAGGTTGCAGCCCAAAAGAAGAAACCTAAGCTGCAAGGGACCAAACCTACATTCTACTGCACAGAAGGATTGTATAACAGTGGGAAATAGGCTCCAGTGGG